>JARJCQ010000137.1:0-147724 GCA_029281465.1 Mycena epipterygia | reverse complement strand
GCGTAGTCTACACGCACCTACGGGTTTTGTAGTTAATTATTAGTTTACTTCACACGGTTCGATAAACACTATAAGTACAGTAGTATATTCGCTGTTTGTAGTTTAACCTTTTATTCCATTACCTTCGGAGCATCTACTCGCACTAACCCAATCCACTCTCTCTTACCGAGAGTTGACGCGAAGCGTTTGACTGTAACATAATAAAAGGTTAACGATCATACCCTCGTACCACCCCTATTCCACCTCTACCCTTTACCTCTTTCTGCCGTCCGCGCGCAGTCTTACCTCTATTCGATCCCTCCCACCCCAACAACCTCACTCGTCCACACCGACGTTAACAATTGCACGCGCCCATCGTGCGCGGTTCACTCGAACAGACAGACACTAGGCCACGGGAAACGTGAGACCGTCCCCAGCCCACATAGTAGTCGCAGGAGTGCTAGCTTGACCTTCGGGAAGGGCTACCTCGTTATCACGGGGGGTGTCGTAGAAGACCCGGATAATTCTGTCAGCAACAAACCGCCTCGACCTCACCAACGCCTTTGTGGCACCACCGACCCCGCCCGACCCTTGTGGTCGCGAATCCTACCACCCTGTATAGGGACAACACCCCCAGCTCCGACTCTCCCAGGTCGGACCACTACCTCTCCGCCCCCGAAGTCCACCATCCCGCACCCCTCCAACCCATCCTCTATCCATCGGCCTTTGCGTCGATAACACGACACCGACAAACCCCGACCCCAGACACCTGCGCCACAAATGTCGCGCCACGCATCCCCCTACCAACAAATCAGACCCGGCCCGCAGGGCCAAAGATTGAACTCGCGGGACGCGAATTCACCGCCCCGCCCACTCCCCCAAACCCCCCCACGACACTCGCAAATGGCGAGCCCGGCTCCTATGGAGCAAATATATCAGGGACCAGCCTACGGGCCCCCTTCCCCTCATTACCCCCCCTGCACAATACATGCAGGCACCACCCCCCGCCTCGGGATCCTCGCGGATCACCCTGGCAAAGACCCCGTCGCTGTTCAGCGGCGAAGATAAATCCAAGTGGGACTCTTGGTACGAAGCCCTGGACAACTACGTCTGGGCATACTCCTCAGAATTCAACACCGAGAAGAAGAAAATCGCCTTCACGGTGTCCCTTTTGGGAAAAGAAGGCGGAGGACAGTGCCCCGCATCCGACTGGGTGCGAAACTGGAGGAAAAGATCCCGGAACCAGCCGGGCTATGACAGGTACTGCATCTTCAGTACCTTCATGGGGGAACTTGCCGAGACCTTCGAGGACGGCAACCAAAAACAGATGGCGCACATGCGCCTGACGACAACCCGACAGGGGCAGACGCCCCTGAAAGAATTCATTCAGCAGTGGGAGCTGAATGCGGAGGAGGCCGGGTACGACCTGGCGGACCAAACAGGTGTCCATGACACCTTCCTCATCGAGACCATGGAGACAGTGGTCACGAGTGAGGTGAGAAAGAAGCTCACCCAAGGGCTTATGGACCCCCCGACTACATATCGGGAGCTCCGAAGGAGGCTGATCATGGTCAGCCGGAACATGGAGCGCGAGGCGCTTCAGAAGGCCCGGGAGGTATCCATGTGGTGGACGAAGGCGCCACCTAGGACCATCCCCGCCGCGGCAACGACGCCGCAGAAGACATTCCCGCCCCCGGGTTATAAGGGGACAGCGCCGAACCTGGCGCAGAAGGTCACGCCGGGCAACCCGGCACCAATGGATGTCGACGCGTCCAAGACGAAGGCCCCGGCCTTCACATGTTACAATTGTGGCAAGGAAGGCCACATGAAGAGAGATTGCACGGAGCCCCGAAAGGGGAAGCTTAATATCCGATCTGTCAAGATCGAGGATTACTCCCAGGAGGAGATGAAGGAGTTCGCGGATAAGCTCCGCGAGAAGGGTTTTTAAAGGGGGTCCCCTTGCGGCCTAAAGCGGCACCCCCTGTTTTGGTTTCTGCTCCCGTCCCGGTGACGAACAAATATGTACAATTACCAGACATTAGTAAGATAGAGATCGCATCCGATGCAGCAAGCTCGGATGGTTTGGATGATATGTATACGGACAAAAATAGTAGCCTACGTAGGGACATACATGAATTCCTTGTAGCTAGCGTAGAAAAGAAACAAAAAATGTATGTTACGGAACGGCAGAATCGGCTACGTAATTTAAAGAACAAGAAAATGGACACAGAGAATAAACGCTGGAGCGCGTTTAAGACTCAACTCAAAAAGGCCCCTGGAACCCAAACCAGCGAGAAAAATAGCGAGACGAAAAAGGGTGACGATGTCACGAGGGCTCAATCCTCATCTGAGGAGGTAGCGCCCAAGAAGAACATTCCCTTTATGGGAGAGATGCCGTCAGGATTGACGGGTCTCAAAGCGGCCAAGTGGTTATCCCACAAGGCAATCGAGATGAAGAAGAAGGGTCTACTCAAAGAAGAAATGAGGACGATCCAGAAGGAGAGGAAGCATCACGAGATGCTGGTACCTGTGGTTCTCACCACGTTGGACACCGGGAAGACGCGCGCTACCAAGGCACTTCTCGATAACGGTTGCACAGCCACGTGCATCGATCGAGACTATGCCAAGGCAGAAGGTTTCGAGCTCCACGAGCTCGACGTGCACATCGTCGCCCGAAATGCCGACGGAACCGAAAACGCCAAAGGAAAGATCACTCATTACGTTGAGTTGATCATGGCGATAGGACCACATCAGGAGAAGCAACGCTTCCTGGTGACAGGGCTGGGGAAGGCCCGGATCTTCATTGGGTACGATTGGCTATTCAAGCACAATCCCCTGATCGACTGGCGAGCACAGAAGATAGTGTTCAGCCGGTGTCCTGCCGAGTGCAACATGAAAGGCACGGAGTTCGGCAGAGGAGATAAGTTCAGCAATGAGCTTGAGGAGGGCGAGTCACTTTTACTAGTCGACTTCGCGGAGGCAATCGACCTGCGGTTAAAAGGGACCCAGGCGCAACAGTTCGCAGAAGAAGCGAACAAGCAGAAGGAGCAAATGACGGAGGACAAGATCCCGGAACAATATCGGGAATATGTCAAAGTCTTCGCGAAGGAGTCTTTCGACTCGCTACCAGAGAAGAGACCGTGGGATCACGCGATTGAACTCAAACCGGACGCGAAAGCGGTGGATTGCAAAATCTATCCTTTATCGGTGATGGAGCGAGAGAAGTTGGACGACTTCCTCGAAGAAAACTTGAAGAGCGGAAGGATCCGCCCTAGCAAATCGCCGATGGCCTCGGCGTTCTTCTTCATCAAGAAGAAAGATGGCAGCCTGCGACCGGTTCAAGATTACCGGAAGCTAAACGAGATGACGATCAAGAACCGCTATCCCCTGCCGTTGATATCGGAGTTGGTAGCCAAACTCCGGGGAGCGCGCTTCTTTACGAAGCTGGACATACGATGGGGCTACAACAACGTCCGCATCAAAGAAGGAGACGAGTGGAAGGGAGCGTTCCGGACCAACCGGGGGCTGTTCGAGCCTCTGGTGATGTTCTTCGGGCTGACAAACTCGCCCGCGACATTCCAGACGATGATGAACGATATCCTCAGAGATCTTATCAACGAGGGGAAAGTAATCGTCTATCTGGACGACATCCTGATCTTCACGGAGGATTTGGAAGAACATCGCAAGATCACGAAGCGGGTCTTGGCGACGCTGGAGGAGCACCGGCTATTTCTAAAGCCGGAGAAGTGCGAGTTCGAACGCACGGAGATCGAGTATCTGGGCGTGATCATATCGCACAACTCGATGAGGATGGATCCCGCTAAGATAAAGGGGATCATGGAGTGGCCCGAACCGAAGAACCTGAAGCAAACACAGGCGTTCCTCGGGTTCGTGAATTTCTACCGGAGATTCGTCCGGGGATATTCGGAGGTGGCCAAGCCGCTCACACGGCTGACAGGAAAGGAAGGATGGTCGTGGGGCTCGGAACAGAAAGTCGCGTTCCAGAAGCTCAAGGATCGGATCGCAGAAGACGCGGTCCTCGCCTTGCCCACGGACCATGGGAAATACCGGCTGGAGGCCGATGCGTCAGAAGGAGCGACAGGAGCAGTGCTCGAGCAGGAACAGGAGGGCGTTTGGCGCCCGGTTGCGTTCCAGTCACACGGACTGGACGAGACGGAGCGAAATTACGAGATCTATGACAAAGAGATGCTCGCGATAATGCTTGCGTTAGCTGAATGGCGGCAGTTCCTTATCGGAACGAAGGAACCGGTTGATATCATAACTGATCATCAGAACCTGGAGTACTTCAAAAAGCCCCAGAAGGTGAACCGGAGACAGGCCCGATGGCTTACAGAATTAGCGCAGTACAACTTTACGCTAAGACATCGGGCAGGAGCGCTGAACAAGAAGGCGGATCTCTTATCTCGGAGATCAGATCACGACCAGGGAAAAGGCGACAACAAAGACGTCGTCCTATTGAAACCGGAATACTTCCGATCACAAGACATAGTGATGGAGGGACCGGAAGTAGAGATAATGGCCGAGATCAAAAAGGAGAAGAAGGTGGACACAAGCGTTAAGTTGGCGCTTGAGAAAAAACTACCCGGATGGGAGAAAAAAGACGATATCATATATTACAACGGACTTATTTATGTACCAAGAAACGAAGAACTGAGGGACAAACTTATCGGATTACATCACGATAACCCCTTACTCGGACATCCGGGAGAGAACAGAACACAGGAAATGATAGAGCGAAACTATTGGTGGCCGAGACTCGGCAACCAGGTTTCTATTTATATAAAGAAGTGCGAAGGCTGTCAAAGGACAACGGTCCATCGATATCAGCAGGGGAAGCTGAATCCGCACAAGATAGCGGAGGGACCATGGCAGATCATTTCCATGGATCTTATCGGGCCTCTGCCGGCCAGCAACGGATTCGACGCCATACAGGTGTGGGTCGATACTTTCTCAAAAATGATGCATTGCGAGGCAACTAGCATGCAGCAGACATCGGAGGGAACCACTAAGTTAACGCGGGATAGAGTGATTAGATATCACGGAGTGCCAAGGAAGATTATCTCGGACAGGGATCCGAGGTACGTATCGGGGTTCATGAAGGAACTGAACCGGCTCATGGGGGTAGAAATGAACCCCAGCACGGCGTTCCACCCGATCACGGACGGGCAGACGGAAAGGATGAATCAAGAGATCGAAAAGTATCTCAGGATATTTATCAATTACCGGCAATCGGACTGGTCCGATTGGTTGGCAACGGCCGAGTTCGCTCACAACGATAAGGTCAGCTCGTCGACGAGCATGTCACCGTTCTTCGTGAACACGGGAATGCACCCCTGGAAAGGGATAGAAAATGCAGTCGAGTCGCGCAATGAAGCCGCGAACGACTTAGCAGAAAAAATGAAAAAGATCCGCGATGAAGCGGCAGCTGCGATGGAGAAAGCCCAGAAAAAGATGAAAAAATACTACGATGCGAAGCGCAGAGACGCGCCGGAGTTCAAAGTCGGCGATAAGGTTTATCTCGAAGGAAAGAACATCGAGACCGATCGGCCGACGGGGAAGCTTGAGGACAGAAGGATAGGTCCTTACGAGATCTTGGAGAAGGTCGGCGCGTCGGCATACAAGCTTCGGCTGCCGGAAACGGACAAGTCACATCCGGTCTTCAACGAAAGCCTGCTTACGCCGTACGACGAGCCGCCGGCACACCGGAGAGAGGAGAGGCCGTTGCCGAAGATCATCAACGGCGCGGAGGAGTACGAAGTGGAGGAAATCCTCAAGCACCGCAAGCGGGGCAGGGGATATCAATATCTTATTAAGTGGAAAAACTATCCACTTGGAGAAAGGACGTGGGAGCCGACGAGGCACCTGACGAACGCAAAGAAGCTCTTGGACAGATATAATGTCGAGCACAAGATTGCGGTTCGGTCGGTTTTAGCCGAATTGGACGGGATGAACGATGCCGAGAAGAAGGCGCTGGCGGCGCATTTACGAGAAAAGGGCATTATGCCACCAAAAACGGAGGAGTCCGCAAACTCGACGAAGAAACAGACTGTCCCAGTCTTTAAAATGGGATCGTGGGATTATTTAATCAAGCGCTATCAGGCGAAAGAAGTAGATCGCGCTTATCACGAACGTAAAATATTCGACCCAGTCACGGGTCGCTTTAACATATTGGAGAAATTTCCCACTCTCCCAGGGGTCGAGGAGTACACAAGGTCTACTTCTGTCGACGAGGACGTCGACCCTAGGGGGGGGGGTAATGTCACGATTCGATGCCAATCTTATCGCTCCAACGGTTCTAAGGAGCACGTGCCACGGCTGTCAGGAATACATAGACGCCAAGGGTAGCGCTGAAGGGATCACGGGACATGACGTATAGGATGACGATGAAGTGACGTAGTGGTATTTATAAGAACATGCGTCTTCACGACGGTTCACACGACTCTTTAATTTAACTTGACAGTTCATGACAGATGTGTAGTCTACACGCACCTACGGGTTATTGTAGTTAGTATTATTAGTTTACTTCACACGGTTCGATAAACACTATAAGTACAGTAGTATATTCGCTGTTGTAGTTTAACCTTTTATTCCATTACCTTCGGAGCATCTCACTCGCACTACCCAATCCACTCTCTTCTTACCGAGAGTTGGACGCGAAGCTTTGACTGTAACAGGGGGGACATTTTGAAATGGATGTAGAGCGGGAACACAGGGAGGAGAGGGGAATCTCGGGACAGCGGCAATTGAGGTGTACTGCAGGGGATGTGGCGGGCGGGCTGCGGCGATAGTGCAGCCTGAGCTAGAACGAGGACAGGCATGGTGTGATAGAGCGATGGGAGCTATCTCCGAATAGACTTGCCATCTAGTGTCCGCATGAACGGGATGGTGCGTGATGATGAGTGGGAGATGCGATGCTTTGCACCGTCACAGAGAAGGGTTAGAATGCACCACCTCAGCAGCGGGCATGCTGTGCGACAAAGTGGTATCAAGCGGCATTGCTGGGGGACTAGATGGATTGGATAGGCAGCGGTAACAGCGGTCTTTCCAGAGCCAGTGGGTTTCATGCGGGAGCGAGAACATGGAGCTACAAGGAGAGCATCATGTTGGATGGACAAGGTTGGGTGTTAAACAGGCAAGCACAATGGACTGAAGTCAACAGTGAGAAACTCTATTCATGAGTGAGAGAATGTGGACTAGCTACTTGCCTGAAGTCAACAGTGAGAAACTGAAGACTCAGGTCTACACTAGCCTACTTATATATGTGCTAGAACAATAAGCAACAGTAGAACAATAAGAACAATAGAACAATAAGATGTGTATCAAGACAATAAGATCTGTATCACAACAATAAGATATGTATCACAACAATAGGATCTGTATCAACACAATAAGATAGCTATCAGATCAATATCAAAGTGTGAGAATGGTATAGTCCAACCACTGATTCCAACATTGGGTGGGTTTGGCAAGAAGTTGGTCACAGAGGGGGAGGCTGCAAGGATGTGTATTCCCATAAAAATGCAGTGTGTCTGGATTCACTCCTCAAAAAGACCTCAGCAGAGCCAACCAGAAATAAATGTGACGCACCTGCATTCTTGACACATCCCAGCCTTGAGGCTCCAGCTTTATCCAGCTGTGAGTTCCAATATAATGGGGAGGCCACATGTACAGGCTAGGATGGCTCGAGGAGCCAATGAGAGTTGGATGAGAGAGCATTTGGAGATTGTCGGAGTTTGAATCGTGCTCATATGAAGCACGGCAGTGCTGCTTGATCCGCCCTCCGTTGTCCTCACTTGAAGAAAAAACATGTAAATCAAGCGTATCTTGCGGTACCTTCATCTGTTCGTTCCGGTGCTTTCTTGTGATGAATAGAGTTTGTCCTAAATAACAGGGAGAAACTATGGCTGATTCCCGAAGCACTGTATATTAGTGCCAAAATCCAACAATCAGTGCCTTTACATTTCACAGTGGCATGCTCCCTCTTCTGGCATTGATTTTTTTCAGGACTGAGTGCGAAAGGTTTAAGTATGAGGACGGACGGAAACATTCTTGCTGTGGGGATTCTAGTCTGTCTGCAGCAACCCCAACGAACGGAGGTGTTCTCAAACACCCAGTTTTGTTTTGTTTTGTATTTCTTCATGCGCTGTTCAGGTTTTGATCTTATTCTTATTCTTTTGCTTTGCTTCTAATCTGTTTCTTAGGGCCCTCATTTTGGTTATACCCTCTGCATCCTCATCCTCATACATGCTTCTTTTCTATTTTATGCTGAGTGTTTTCTAGGCTCTTTTGTTGTCATTTTCCTCATTGCAGGTTTGCGCACGCTGACTTCTTTTGATCTCATGCTAATGGATTCTTTTTTGTAGTCTTGCATGGTGATGGTAGCTTTTAGTTTCCGTCTTTCCTTTTGCGCCCCTGATGATTTTGTTTCAAGTTGTACAAATCTTCGGCATTTCCATTTTTTATTACAGAACCTGTACCGTCTTGACACGAATGCTCGTGGCTCTATAATTCCGTGAAGTTTACGCAACTTCACGGGATTATAGAGCCATGAGCACTTGCACCTTGCTTTATATTTAATTCTTTTGTACTATTAAATTTCTGGGGAAGCTGTAATATCTCACTGCGTTTAGATACTGGTTCTTATGGTGGCCCCTCCAGTGATGATCTGATTACAGATATGTCATTGGTACATTGCAAGTTGTATTATGTGTCACTGGCACCTGGCTATTATGGATCTTCCAAACAATTAGACAATGGGCGAGATTGCAGGCGTATGGGCAACCCGCCATTCCCAGGGTTAGACTGAATCGGTCTCCGACCCATCCAATCGGGGATGCTTTTGCAGCGGAAACTCTGGATGATTTGAGGGCATTTTTGGCCAAAATGAAGCCCTTGTAATGACCGATTTTTCCCAACATCGACCAGCCGCCATTGCTCCGGCAGCGTGTAGCGCCGCCCCCGAGATTTTGACTGGATTTTTGGCTTTCCCAGGAGTGGGATTATAGGTATGTTATAGTCCTGTTTCCCTCTGCATATTTGACTCACATGACACCCTCAGTTCCTGTATTTCAACTGTGCACCACATTTCGACTCAACATACGGCCTCATTCCGCCATCGCATTCAACGCAGCATTGCTTCTCCCCTCCTCGCCGTCGTGTAGTGCTGCCCTCAAAGTTTTGTTCAATATTCCATGTTCCGTGAGTTATGATCAAGGTGCGCGTTCTACCATGTACTTCTCACGCCATGCTCTGAATTAAGGCATGACCTTCCTGCCAATGCTTGCAATCTGCCATCGTTCCCCGACATGTCGGCGGCACGTAGCGCCACCCAGCAAGTGTTTTTCGATATCCCCCGACCGAGGGTACGTGTAACGCT
This sequence comes from Mycena epipterygia, assembly GCA_029281465.1. Lineage (NCBI taxonomy): Eukaryota > Fungi > Basidiomycota > Agaricomycetes > Agaricales > Mycenaceae > Mycena > Mycena epipterygia. Next base: position 138,348 of record JARJCQ010000137.1, on the reverse strand, counting down.
CTTTTGCAATATTCTTCCTTTAACTAACTTGAATCTCTTTGCAGCATGTACCTCAGCTATTGAACATGTGTTGGTGGCGCGCATGTCACCCTCAAACACTCTGCAATCATTCCCGGATGTGTCGCCAACGCTACATGCTGCCCCGAAAATCTGATTCAATACAGCTTCCGCTGACCGGGTTTATAGGTATTTTATTCTCCTGTCTCCATCTCTGTATTTGAAATTCCAGCTCTTATATCTCAACTTTTGGCTGGTGCCAGCGTGCACAGCCCTGTGCCCAGCCTGCAAATCATGCCGTCCCTGTGAGTGCAAGTTCCCACGCTTCTACGCCACCATCAACATATCTATTCAATATCTGAAAAATCGGTCATTACAAGGGCTTCATCTTGGCCAAAAACGCCCTCAAATCACCCAGGGTTTCTGCTGCAAAAGCATCCCTGATTCGATGGGTCGGAGACCAATTCGGTCTAACCCTGGGAATGGCAGGGTTGCACATGTTGGGGAGGCACCAGTAGCTAGATTTTAGAAGACAGCCATGGTGCTGCATGCCACCCGCATGTATTGAGAGGTCAAGGTACACGCTCCTGATAAATTTGAGTTAATGATGTACAACAAATATAGCAAGGAAAAAGATGTGCACTGCAATTGCGGGACCGTGAGATATGTGTTATGATTGTGCGATGTGGTCCTCTGCAGCCTGAGGCGTCGGTCAATGATGGTGGCTTGCATGCCTCCGAGGGAACACCAGTGAGTCAACAGACAGAAATGGAGGATGAAGCAACATATACTCACTAGGTGCCCACTGATCAATTTATCCATAGTAATTCTAAGTTGCTTGATAATTCAGTCAAATGCGCCATATCAAAGCCATAGGAATACCTGTCCCACAAATTAGAGAGAGATTGGTGTGTGAGTCAAATGCACATACCTCAGTGGAGCGAGAAGTGTCCAGTTTGAACCTACATCAATTACAAAAGAATAAGATTTGCAGTGAAAGTATAGGAAAGGTGTGCGATGCAGACATGCTATAGAGTCGAGGCGGAAACTAGTCTTGTTCCGGAAAATCAATGTATGCAGTGAGGGGATGATCGAGTTGGAATAAGGATGCACCGTAGGATGGATGTCGCATCCGGCAAAAGTATGGGAGAGAGTAAGATATGACCTTCCGAATTCTAGATTTCAAAGCGAGGACCTGGAAAACAATGGGTAGGCAGAATGAAGGGCCTAGAACTGGCATATGCGACACATACTTTGGTGAAGGAAACTTAAGCAACATTAATTACAGCACACCTCCGTTCAGTGAAACCGGGCAGAGCAGACACTCGGCCAGTCAGACGTCAAATAATCAGGTAGATTACATCAATACTGATGCGGATCCTACAAGCATGGGTGGGGGGAAGTATGTTTGGAGTAACCGGATGGCTGTGGATATTGCGAGTGGCAGGATCCAGTGGTTGACGGGCAAGGACGTGGAAATGAATGAAGATGAATGGAATGAACACGGCTGTTGATAGCTACCATTCCGCGTCTGCTAGGGAGTCATACACAAGATCTGAATGAATCAGTGGCCCTTGAATTTGAATGAAGCAACGGTTACAGGGGTGAGTTGAAATCCACCAAGGTAATCGGTTGTAAGAATGGGCATATGTTGTATTTGCAGGGCAGGAGGGATGAGCAGCGGGCATGGTGACCCGGTTAGAGATCCAAGATTGTGGTCACTGGATGCAGAGGCATGAAGTGGAGCCCCGGGCAGACAGCTAGAACCGTGAAAGACAGCTCGCATCGAACACAGAGAGGTGCAATCATTCAATTATGGAGTACATACAGAAAATAAGGGAATTTTCACCAAATGGTTCTTGTCATATTAGATGATGTAATGAGCGAGGAACAAGCTGGTATCACTACAACTCTGTCTAGAGAGATGGGTTAGGTGAGGAGTAGGATTCGCCAGTGAGTCAGCTAAGGTACAAGAACCGCAAGTGGATCTGAATAGCTTGTAACAAGGACCTTTGCCTCCAGTGTGAGTTGAAAACCCCTCATTTGCCAAAGGACACTACAAAAAAATCTAATAATTTCTCAACCTCAAAAATCAAAGTTGGTGCTTTCCTGCATCCAGTGACTGCACATGGGATCTTTGCATTAACTAACTTTCCTTTTTAGGGTCAATATAAGTGGTGGCAGTAAACATCGTGATGCAGCAAAATTTTGGCTGGGGACCAGAACGAGATACAACCTGGAGGTTGGAGTAGGGACTTTGGGGAAGAGATACCAAAAAGAACTAGAGAGAACAATCTTGAACTTACGGAGTCATTCAACTTTTGAGGGTGGATATAAGTGATGGCAGTCAAGATCGTGAGGCAGAAAAGTTTCAGCAAAGTTTCAGCTGGGGACCAGAATGAGATACAACCTGGAGGTTGGAGTAGACTAGAGAGAACAATCTTGAACTCATGGTGTTGAGGCATGGACATATATAAGAATGAGTGATCATTAAATAAGTGGTGGACACAGAGAGAAAGGGAGTTGCAATGGAACATGCAATGTGAAACACAACAATCAGAATTGTATCAATGCTTGGGAGAGATCGCCAGGAAATGTTGGAACTTGCAGAACACCGATTGAAAGGAAGTTGGGAAATGAACACATGTAGACATGGCATGGAGTGAAGGATGATATCTTGTGGAAATGTGGCAGACACCGAGGGGAGCTGCAAGGGAACACATGCAATATGGAACACAACAATAAGATTTGTATCAATGATATGCACGCTGTGAAAGCTGGTTGTCCATGAAGCAGGGAATGTTATGTTTTGCAGACACAGATTGAAAAGAAGCTGCGAAGGTAGATGTGGCAGAGTGCAAAGATACACTTGACTCGCAGAAGGAGTTGGCAAAAAAGAACTACATGAACTCCAGTAGTTATTCCGTTTTGGGTCAAAATGACCGAAGGGGGCTTTTTTTTAAAAAAACACAATGTTCAGATCGTAATCAGACTGAGCACAGATGCAGAGGACAAGGTGGCAAAAAGGAATAGATGCAACAAACATGAACTTACAGAGTTATTCAACCAACTCTCTTCACCCCAGCCTGGATTAACGCTGACACAGTGTTAAATAAAACGGAAGTGTCTCCAATTCACCACCTCTCTTCATTTATTTAACACTGACACATCGTTAAATAAAATGGGAGCATCTTACAGGGAGCCCCCAAAACATGTTAACGAAGCGTGTTTCAACACGATCTCACAGGCAAACATTCACATGTGTTAGAGACAACATAAAGTACTATCTACTCGGAGGCTGCTCGGTCAACCAAGTGTGGAATTCCTCAAACGAAATTTCACCACTCAAACAGTGCTTCTGTGTGAGCCCCTTTGCAATAAGCTCGATGAGCCATTCACAGCAAAGTGTAAGGCAATCACTGTTACAATTGTGCTTGTCGTGCTTGAGCAACGTGTACTGAATCTTTGGCGCACTAGTGACTTTGAGCAGCTTGCAGAGACAATAGTTGATGTGACCGTGAGGATTTTTTTACAAAGTTGGGATCACAGATGAGGAGGCGGTTGGAGCCAGCATCATTGCCATGGACAACAATGAGCAGGTTAGTGTGCCAGTTGAGTCCGTGGAGCTTCTCCTTTGACGTCGTCGCAATGTTGATATCAGCAGGGACAAGTGAGACAATAGCGGTGCTCATGTGGAAACCATGACTGTGAGTGAAAAATGTGCTGATGGTTCCGAATGTGTTGAGAAGCATCACCTTCACTGTATCTGTTTTTCTGCTTTTTGTCAGTCGAACAGACGACAAACTTGTGGATCTAAAACACAAAATAAGCATATTTGTTTTTAGAAAAAAAGTTGATGGAGACACACCAGCCAAGAGCACCCCAGGCTCAGTGCAAGCACTTGCAATTTGGCGAGGAAGGGCTGCAATGTGTTTGTGTTTCTACCTGCAGTGTAGATGTGCACGCGAACACCAACCTCCAAACGGTCGCCCAACATTGGCAGAGGGCATTCGTGAGGAGGCTCTCCTGTGCGAATGCTCACCAGAGACGGTGTGATGTGGACTGCGGGGCTGCTATGTGGAGTTTTATTCCTCAATTGGCAACTGGTTCGTCCAAAGGGGTGTTAAGGATAGATAGTAGTTGGTTGGTAGGACAGGAATGCGTGATTTGTTGTAAGGGAATGTTTATTCGAGGTGGTGATTCGAATTGATCAGTAAAAATAGGTGTGGGTGAAAAATATACCGTCTCCAAGCTAGCAATCCACTGATCTGCTACTTGTCACTATCCAGAGATCCTGCTGTCACCTCACTTCAAATTTCCCCTAGTGAATGTTCGTAGGTGGTGAACTGGTACAAGCCAAGGGGCTGTGTCCACAGAAATTCCCCGACGTCGACTGCGTTCTTCGTTTAGGCGCGTGGTTACGCTCGCTTGTAACTGGAGCTCACTGTAGATGATTTGCCAAAGTCCTTTAGTCAATGAGATGCTTGTGGGCAAATGTGTGTGTGGTGTGTGGCCAATTGATTATTGAGATGGTGTGTGTGGTACCAAGGGGTGAACTAGGTAGCGGGGAAAGTACACTGTTGATTGACTGACTACTGTCCTACGTTCCTACGCTCTTTATACCTTTCCTGCCTGGTTCTCGGTACCGTAAATGCAGGGGGAGCCGAGCGGAACCGTTGTTTCAAGTGTGGCGGGACCAATAGCTTATTTCGCGTTGGGATTGCGAACTGAGTTTGGCGGCTATCAAGTGGTTCGAAGTCTGAGTTCTTGGATTACGGGTCTGAGTCCTTGCTGGCGATGTGGTTGTGGCATGGTGGAAGGTGATGACAGTCCGCAGGTGTGCGTCGTCCGAGGTCGTAGTGCGAATACAATAATTCGAAGTGGAGACGCAGTTGTCCTAAAATGGGATGTATGAATCTGCATTGTGCATGGTGTAGCGCATGTGGGAGCTCCACAACAGCAAGTTCCCGCCGCCGTCGCTGTTGTTGTCCGAGTCATCATTGCCGGCTACAGCGTGCTCAATGAACTCACTGTTGTTGTAGTCAATGAGCTCACTCACAACAATGCGGGCGAGGATCTCTTTGGTACACGTGCGGTTGCACATGCTTTAATGGTGCCACAAGATCCCACTCATCAACCTCAGGAAGATGGCCTTCATCTCTGCAATGTCGGCAAGTGGGATCTTGTGCTCAGTGTCAATGTTCTCCTTGCTGATGCTCCACTTTGCATGGTGGATGATCAATCTCCTTGAAGTGGTTGTAGTCGACGTTGAGGTCCTGCTACAAAAAAGATTAGGGGATATTCCAGAGGCTGTCAAAAAAACACGCACTCAAGTATTTGGGCGATGATGAGATGATTTTCATCCCATCTACCATTGTCATCTGAAAGAGGTTCTCCAAAACACCACCTACTACATGACACACAGCCACTGAGAACTCCATGAGCTGGTTCAGGCCACATACTGCGAGGTCAACCTGCAGCAGATCCTTAGTGACTACAAAGCAGGTGACACAGTTGATGTAACACCATTGCTGACTGCTATGGAATCAGGTGCACTGAAAGACCAGGAACATGGTATGTCACAGTGTTGCACAATGAATGGGAGATATCAACTGAAGGATGGTTATTGATAGCTTTGGCTGTGTCTGTCAGCACAACCCCACTTGAATGCCAGGAGCAATTGAAGATCTATCACCTGAATGTCTTGCCAAACCCCAAGAAGGGCAAATGCCCTAACTTGTTTAATCTGAAAGGAAAGTTGTTCTTCCTGCAGTGTTTTAAGAATACCGTCAATGGAGACATTGAGCTGCTGGTGGATGAAGAGCCCAAGCCACAAGATGAGCTGGGTGACCTGCAGGAGCAGCTGATGCAGGACATAGCTGATGCCATCATTGTATTAGATACCTGAGTGCTTGAATTATTTTATTTTATCCTCTCTCAAATCACCCAATTGATATTTATTGTGTTCATATAGATCCTATTGTTGTGATACACATCTTATTGTCTTGATACCCATCTTATTGTTCTAATCTTATTGTTCTATTGTTCCTATTGCTCTACTGTTTGCTTATTGTTCTAGCACATATATAAGTAGGCTAGTGTAGACCTGGGTCCTCAGTTTCTCACTGACTCAACTTGGGAAGCCTGAGTCACAGGTTGCAGCAACATTCAGTATAACCAACAGAAGTTGAACCAGAGTTCAACTAATTTGATATTCTGTGTAATCTGCCGAAGTTGACAAATCCATGGGACAGCCACCCATCCAGGTCAGAGCTGTGAATACCCATTGTCTGATATGTCCGTGATTCAGTGTCATGGCCCCAGCTGAGGCCCAGAACCTGATACATGGGATCAATCACATTCTGTTGGAACAGAGAAACAATGGATATGGTATTTGGCCCCACAACTGCATGAAGTGTTGTTAGTTGGAGATTGTGATAAGAGCTTTAGCATGTTTATAGTCCTATGCTATATGACTGGGTAGACTACCCATCCAGAGCTCTTGTATTGGAGTGCAAATGCACTGAACAAGTAGTAATTTGTTAAAACATGAAAATTTATCCATGTTGTGGACAGTGTGGTTGGGGTGGATAAAGGAGAAGAATTCCTCATTTGTCTTCTTGTGTTTTGTGACAGAAAACAGCATTGGGTTTTGTTTGCCCAGGTCCAAGTTGATTTGAAGACCGTGTTGAAGTTGGCAAATGCTGAGCCATCACCAAGATCACCAAGGCACTTACTAAGCCTGACATTGATGTGCTGACCACTTGAAGGCACTCAAATATTCTGTTCCACATTTCCTACTCACATTGTTATTTATCCTCTTACTCATCTTGGAGTAGAACTTGCTAGAATACTTTTCTGTAGAGTATAAATACTTGGAAGTTTTATCGTAGAACACTGAATTTAATCTTCTAAAATATCCAACTTCTAGCTAACAATGAAAATAAAATGGGTGCATTGTCCGGCTGGAACTTGTCAGTGCTCTTCTTGCTTAGCTTGGCCTTGAGCAATTTTGCTAGTTGCTTGGCCAGTGTTGGCTTCAGAGATAGATGGTGTTGAATGCAGGGGTCTTGGAACCAGCAGGTTTGTGCTTCTTATATCATGCTTGGCCAGGTGTGTTTCCTGAGTCATTAGTGCCTCATAGGGTTCTGCTGGACTGGGTCTAGACCATGTTTTCACAGGAAACATGGATCTATCTGAGTTGTGCGGAAGTCCAGGTGGAGCATACAGGCCTGTTGGAGACAGAAGTTGGTTCAGGGGTGTTTGGGTCAGCCAACATTCATTGGCCATGGGTTAAGCTCTGGGTTATTGAGAGTGTAGAGGGGTGATGGTGAGGTTGTGATGTGTGTGTGTGGTTGGGTTCACCCTGGAGGAAGATGCTGTGGTACCCTAGGTACTGCAGGTTCTTCTGTTTGGGTAAAGGCATCCTGTGGCTGCTTTGGGGTGCCAGGTTCTTGTAATGGTGATGTGTAGTGAAGCCTACAACTTTATGATCCTAACCATGACGTTAGCCATCAGTGCCCTCAATAAATAAATACCTGCCACTACACAGGCTCAAAACTGCCATGACTAGACCAAAATGTGTCTCCGACCCTGCCAGATTGAACAGCACCGTCACCGCACAGGGGTCCCAATATACTGTGTGAATCTCAGTGGGAATATTGATCCCAAACATAGATTCTCTCCTCACCCACAATGTGTCCAAACAGGAATGCTTGTGGATGCTTGTTGGCATCTGCAAGTGTGAATCTAGGTTCTGTGGTTGGAGGTGGGAGAATAGTAGCAGAAAGGGGCCAAATTTCTTCTTGGAAGAGGGACCACTCTGATATATTGCTAGGAACCTGAGTCAGTTATGCATTCAGACAAGCACAAAATAACTACAAAATAACTCATATGGCTCAGTTTACAGCTCATAGACTCCATCTGCCTCAAAAAACCCATCCCTGCAACCTTATAGCACTGTCAGAGCCATTTTCTGCTGAAAACATCTGCAGTCTAAATTTAGATTCCGATCAATATCATCTGCTTTGACCGCTCGGACATCACACCAAGTCATCTCTGCTGTGTCCAAAATTCTTATTTCAGCAATTTGGGCCCACCCAAGCACTGCCTGGACCTGGCATCTGTGAAAAGCTCTGCCAAAAAAAAAAAAGTCTGTGGGCCAAATTTAGAATGCGATCAATAACCCCTGCTTTGGCCACTCGGTTATCTCGGGATGTGGCAGGGAACACATTTGATCAGGCAATGTACATCCATACATTATATCTCCAAAGACTGTATGATAAGCTGGGGGACAACGGTATTTGATGTCTGACATATAAGTCAACAGTGAGAAACTCTATTCATGAGTGAGAGAATGTGGACTAGCTACTTGCTTAAAGTCAACAGTGAGAAACTGAAGACCCAGGTCTACACTAGCCTACTTATTCTACCCCCCCACTGACTTGCACTCTGGGCATCTGGGCTGCAGCTTCCAGTGATTTAAGACAGTGGTACTGCTGGAAGGCCCACCATGCAAGGGTATGCTCAAATCAAAGGGGCAGTATCAGGGGCCACCTTGACAGCTGCATGGTCAACATGGTGGAGCTAGGCAGAGCATAGTCATGGTGGGTCCATGTGATGGCACACTAGAGTAATAGAATTGGTGGGGAGGCCTCAACCTTGTCCTGGAACTTTGCATTCAGATGGTAGATTTTCTAGACCAGCAGGATATGGCACAGATGACCCAAGACATATCCATGTCTGAGCTAAGCCACCATGCATTGCAAACTGTGTTGGATCACAGGCATGTAGATAGAAGACATGGTGCAGACAGGAGGTGCTGTGATGATGGGAGATGCAACAAGGACGAGAGACATGGCAAAGACAGTAGGCGCTCTATGGCCACAATGGGGAAGAGGGAGACATAGCAAAGATGGGAGGTGCAACTGTTGGAGCCTGCACACAGATAGCAGGTGGGATCTATGTTTCTGACCTAGATCTTGAAACTGCATCATCTTCCACCCGTGTTTGATGATGCCAATAGGAATCCATGCTGAATGATTGGGCTCTGCAGCTCTAATGAGTTGGAACTGCAGGTCAATGAAGACAGTGGGAAGAGGTGGCATGACACCTGGAAAATCCCCCCACATTGCCATGGGACCTACGCCACCTCCAAGATGGGTGCCAATTTGCACTTTAAATGTTGCCTGGGTGACCTCAAGTCTTCCACCTATTTTCAGCACAAACACACATAGCCGTTGGGATGAGTAGGAGCCATCGAGGGGTACACTGTCCAATGTCTCGAGTAGATACGAATGTGAGATGTGTTCGCGTACCTGGTGGGGTGTCAACCAGCAGCCATATAAGCTTGCAAAGGCACTTGAATGTGTAAGTCCATGCACTGGTGGATGGTTTCATTATATCTTCTGGGCAATCCACATCACTACATAAGACCCACTATATTAGATATGATAGGTGAGGGTTGGAAAAAATGGTACCTAACTTCATTGAAGGCTCTTTGCCTAGAATGGATCAGGGAGACCATGAATTTTATTGCTGCACTATAAATCAAGCCAAAGCCTTGCATTTGAGTGGCCTTCCCATCAAACATACTGTAATGAGTGGTGGATTGTTAACTTAAATGATCACCTGAATTGAATCAACCCAATATCTATTAAGATAGTAGGAGTGTCAAATAGGGTGGTAGTTAGTTGTAAACCTATTGAAAGGTAAGAAATGTGTACGCAGTTGAAAATAGATATTTTCAACCAACAACACACAAATCTTTATAGTGTGTTCAGGGGTTCGCATGGTAATATGCCACAAATGCAAATTTGGGTGAAGTCAAAGGATGGTGTGTGTGGTGTGGAGTCGTATAATTTGTGTGTGCAAAACCTATAATCAAGATCCAAATTGCGAGTTCCCGTTATGTTCCTGTGATGTTCCTGTAATGTTCCTGTAAATTCCTGGTGAGTTCCCTGAAGCGAAAGCAAATAGAGAAGAGTGTGAGATGTGCCTGGGGGCGTAAGATTGTCTTCTACTACAATTTTGTCGTCCTTATATACCCCCAATGTTTGTGCGGAACAAATACTTGTCCCCTCATACAAACTTGAGGCTATGGAGGCAACCATTGACTTGTCTCCATCTCCCTACGCGTTTGAGGTGCGTGAAACCTGTTCCACCTTGGTTGAAACTTGCAACCGTCCAGCTGAAACCGCCTGTTTCCTGCTTCTCGCCCTCTTCCATTGTTCTAACCCTCCGCCCAGGGTCTCAGAAGCTTTCCAAAGCTTCTTATACCCTCTGCACTAGCAACTGTCGTGTGGAAACACATTGTTATGTGCTGTGGAGTCCCTCTGAGACATGTTCAAATGTTGAAGCGTGTTTCATCACGTGACCCACACAGCCTGTTGCTGTGGGCGACAAACGGCCACCTCCCTGCACCTCCCATTGTTCTTACATAACAATGGGGAAATGAATGGATATTCATTTCCCCTCCCCTTCCCTCTTTCCTGCACGACATGCAACAGGTGTGAGTAATTTAATTACTCCTGCCTGCCTGCCTGGCCGGCTCTCCCCTCCTCCAAACCCCAGGAAATCCTTGTTAAACAGGGATTTCCGGCCGCAAAATTTGGCCCACCCATCACTATCCCATTGATGAGGCATGAATTTGAACATGCCTAAAAATAATACAATTTTGCAACCTTTCAGTCGGATAAACTGATAAAACCTGTCAATAAGGCTATATTAGAGTGCTAGTCTATCCCAGGACTGAGTGCTAGGCCGCTGGACGCACCGAGACACCAGTTTTAAACATAACATTCACTATGCTGGCTATTGGAATACTCCTGCAAGTTGTACTCACTGTGCAATGAGTTTGAGTGCAATAGAGGTGCTAGGCCATATACCAAACACATGGGACATTGGAAGGAACACATAAAAAGCTACAAGACAAAGAATAACCTTTGGTTCACTCTCAGGACTTCGGAAAAAGGGATACATCTAAGGAAGGTACTAACTTACCTTATTGGGTAACTATGGGAATTCTCTGGGCATTTGCAGGCATTTCTTGAGGTCAGAGACAGCTAAACACTGTAGGAAGAGTCTAGGCATCATCCAGAATGGCCAGAGCAGCCTTGGGCACTGTTTTCTGACTCTCAATGACTCATAGTTGCCATGGGAATTTCTGACAGCACAGGATACAATTGAAAAGGCTGTGTTATTCCTTGGGGAATAACTTGATTTTGGGTAGGAATCACTTGGAGCTGTTCTAGAACCAACTAGCCTGATTAATTGGCTCGGCCTGGACAATCTCACACAGAGAAATTGCTGTGGAACAACGGAGTTTTGACTAATTCTTTATTATATAGTGTACAGTATATAAATTCTGCATGTAAATTAAATTAGGACAGTGAATCCCACTCCCCTGTTGGCATATCTTAGACCTCTCAGACACTGGCTATAGTCTGAAGTCTTTACTTGAGCTATACCAGTTTATTGGACTCAGTCCCTGTGTGATAACTTGGTTATACTCTGTGCGGCCTTGTGCCAACTTGCCTAAAGTCCAACAGTGGGTAGTTGTGGTAATAACTAGGCTAATAAATAAATTGGAATTATTCATTGCACTATAAGTGTTTGATATTGGCAAGGACCTCTAAGGATATTTTGAGATTGAAGGTCAATACACCTGACCTACCTCCCTGAACACACACACACACAGCATTAGAGTTGGTAGTGGATTTGACATATATTGGAGTGTAGACTTTGTCTAACTCTTTGTATTTGATTTCACTGCTGCACTTTGGTGCATTGTTCACCATGATACTTGAGTATTTATAACTATATAGGATCAGGTGATCTATCTCCAAAGGGAAGGTATGTATGAGTAAGTAAGTAAGTAAGTATGTGCCCACACAGTGGGTGTAGCAAGGATAACACAGGGGCCATCAGCCATGGCATATGGAGTTCACATGCCACGGCAGTTTATGCGCGATTTAGACGCGGTATGTGGACATTGCCGATGGGCCGATCCGCGGAAGGGTTCAAATCCGAGCATCAAAGTTATATTTAAACACGGCTCTCTGCCTGCTAGATCACATGTTTCCATAGGCTCTACACTGGTTGAACATTTCAAGTTTTTCGGTGAAAAAATTGGTGAAAAATGTTTTGGATTTTACACAAGTTTTTTACTGAAAACATTGGTGAAAAAATTGAAACTTCTTCGTGAATTTTTTGAACTTCAAAACTATTTTAGCACTTTTTTCACCACATTTTCACAGCATTCAAAAAAGTCAGGAAAAGGTTTCAAAATTTTCACCCAATTCTTTGCTGAAAAACTACTGAAAAATTCAAAACATTTTTCACCAGTTTTTTAACTGAAAAACTTGAAATGTTCAACCAGTGCTAATAATAAGAGATCGGACTGGATCGGACTTGAATCCCCGTCGACCGGAGGCAGGTGCAGACAAATTATCCATGATAAAAATTGAGGTAGAGGAGACAAAGAGAGCACAACATGATGACCATGTGTTCTCACATAATCGACACATCATGTTCGAGACTACAAATAAGTATTTTCTTAATACTTACCAGTTGATAATAGTGCCCCAGATCCAGGGCATAGCTACCTATCACTCATTCTTTTGCACACCTACTTGAATTTCACGATTTCACAAAACATTTTGCTCATTCATCAGGTGACTGCATCCCAGCGATCACTTCATCTTATCTGATATTATCATTGTATAATCTCACGAACAACCAGCCCACAACCGGCCACATTCCACACATAATCTGCCGTGGCATATCAAATCATGTGCCACGGCTGATGCCCCCTGTGTAAATGTAACCTATTTATCAGATACTAGTTACTCAGTAGAATACATGTGGTCATGAGATTATATAGTCCCTGGAGCTAATCAAAAGTCCTATCAACTTATGCTCAAATGCAATATTATTGACGGCCTGCACTTCACAGGTTATGGTCCTCCACTACTAATTGTAGGAATGCTTCAGGAGCACACACAGGGAAAGGAAAGAATATGTTTGAGTGGAGGGGAGGCAATGCCTCCATTGCAATGAGCACTCTCAGGCTGAAACCCAGAGAAACAGGCAACATGGGCTGCAGCCAGAGAGGGAGAGTAGATTAAAGGGAATTCTGAGAGGCTGACAAGCCCAAGTAGCAGCACCTGGCAGAAGCTGTGACTGGAATAGCCGGTGAATGGAATGTTGAGCAAGGTCAAACACGACTTCAAACAATCAATGAAGATCTACCTTGTAGAAGCACCCCAGCCAGTGCTGTTCTGCTTTTGGTGGCCAAAAAAAGGGGGCCATCCAGGAGCCCCATGTGGGCAAGGTGCACTACCATGTGGTTGTAAGCACAAGTGGGAAGGTTGGTACATGTGATCATGATCCATACACCTTTATAGGGGGGATTGGTCTGAGAGCCCAGGAGATTAATGTTGAGGTCCTCACTGTGTATGATAAAATCCTAGCATTTTAGATCCACACTGGAAAAAACCAGAGAAGAAGAGGGTGTAGACAAATTTTAAAGTCTTGGCCAACTCTTGGGCAGGACAAGGCCTGAGAGAGCTGCAATAATTTTCTCAAGGACTGTGTGATGGATCTCAGGTGTACTATTATTATTTTGGCCTCTATTATTTAATTCAAGTCTCCATGTATTTACTTCATATTTGTTCGGCACTTGCCGGCCATTCTGCATACTGAATATTAATTGTTTATCTTCTCATGGTTCACACTGCTTCCTGAGTTATAGCCCATGTCTGTACAAAGGCTATGAACATAGCATTAGTGAGTCAGATATGATGTAATAACCGTAACATTAATGCAATGTGGTCGGACCCTGTCGGCAGCCACATTACATTATAGGCAGACATCCACCGGCCGGTGTGTTGGACCCATAATGCAATGTCTGCAGGAAGTGTCAGCTGATTTAAATTGCCAAAATTAGGCAAAAGCTGGGATTGAACCCAGCACCTTTCCATAACATAAGTTTATGTAAAATTGTTACATAACCACTGCACCATGGGATCCATATGTAACACTTATTTCCCCAGCTAGGCTAAGGTTCACTAAGGTGACCCTTACCCTAACTGAGAGCTAATACCCAGACCTAGGGCAGGCAAGCTGCCCTAGGTCTTTGAAATTGTTTGGATATGCTTATTATGTGTTTTGGAGTGTTTGCAAACCCTAACCAACCTAACCATCAAATGCTTACAAATCAGACACAACACATTCTTCAATATCCCTGGGGACCTAAGCCTAACCAACCCTAACCCTAACTCTAACCACTAACTCTAACCTTGTGCCCCTTAGGCAGGATGGTATAGAAGATTATTGACAACTGTGTGGCCATCAGTATTATCCCAAAGGTGGGCTTTACTCAGTATGGCTCTGTAGTCTAGTGGTTAGTTGTTGTCTGTCCTTATATTTCCCATCAGATAAGCCTTTTTGGGTTCGAACCCCCGCAGCGCACACTTTTATTTACCAGCCAAAGGTAGCTGCCTGGAGACATTACAATGTGGGTATAATGTTCCGGACGGTGGATGTCCGTGTTTAATGTAATGTGGCTGCCAACAGTGTCCGAGTATAATGCAATGTGGCCACATTCTTTGGTGAGATATCTGTGACTCACATCTGTAGTATATAAGGGAGTCCTTTCCCTGTGTAAAGGACATCTTACCTACTTTGCCAATACACCCTAGTGAACCTCACTATCTGCTTGATTTTAGTGTCTCGCTGAGACACCTATCTGATTTGAACTTAGTGCCTCGCTGAGACACTACCCATTGACTTGAATCTAGTGACTTGCTGAGCCACTATATTCCCTGATTTCAAGCAACTCGCTGAGTTGCTCAATTAGTGAAAGTCCCTCATCAACTGATTATATAAGGGTTCCCGAACCCTCATATTTTTGGATTCATCTGGTCGTGTTGCATTCTTGCAACACCAACTTCGCTACCCTACTTTACATGTGTTATGCCCTCTACTAGTAACCCGCATAAACCCCATTTCGATTACAGACTGGGTGGGTAATCAGGAGGTGCTCCTTGCATTTGGCATTTCTGTGGAAGTGGCAGATTCCCCAGATAACATGTTCCAACACTCAGGATGTGAACTTTTCTGAGGGATGTCCAAGGTTGGCATGAAAGGACTTTGTTATATCCATGCAGCTGACCTCCACTTCTCTGTTACTCCGCTACTCCATTCCTCCAGTCCTCTGGTCCTCCGATAGCAGACATGGTCAGCAGAACCTCAGCTCTCCGGGTTTTTACGCAATGAAGGTTTACTGAGCGTTTCCCATTTATCCAATATTCTTACTTCTCCGTTATTGTTTTACTTTGACTTCTTATCTTCTATTCTATTTATATATCACATTTATTGTCTTAACACTTCTTTACTTTATTTAGGATTATAATAATGTACCTTACTATAAAAGTTACGATACCTATGTCCATGTACTTCAGTTTGATTATTAACATTGCTTTGCATTCTGCTTCACTCTGAGTCGTTCTGACCTCCGCTCAACTCCGGTCCTCTGAACCTCTGTTCCATAACTCTGTCTTGCCAGCCCAGGTAGTTCGCACACCCTTACCTTACTGTGGTGACTGCACACTAACCTTATCGTATTCCAAACTCCGACTCTGGTATTCCCTCTGAACACTGACACCCTCGTCTGCGAGTCTGGTTACAGTCCCCCTTTGACTCGGTATATAACATGTATCCATCTGTGAAGATGGCCATCCTTTGAAGCGGAGGTTGGTCTCCAAGAAATGCACGAGTCCGCCCTCAGGAAGGAAGAACTTTTTGTCCTGCAGCCACGTAACATTGGTGGTGAGAAAGCGGCCTGTGGCAGAGACGTCCATGTCAGCTAAATGGTTGCCCAGAGCTGTACTTGTTGCTCCTTTTATAGGTGTCATCGACCATGGAGGGTCAATATTTTTAAAGCTATGGAGGAGGTGTGGAGCTCCCACATGCGCTACACCATGCACAACGCACCATCTCCTATCCAAGCCTTATTCACAGACTCGCTTCGACGCCCAATCCGGATTCATACATCCCATTTTAGGACAACTGTGTCTCCACTTTGAATTATCGTATTCGCACTACAACCCCAGATGACGTGTGCCTGCAGACTGTCATCACCTTCCACCACACCATGACCATGCTGCCAGCGAGGACTCAGACCTGTAATTCAGGAACTTGGACTTCGAACCACTTGATAAATGCCAAACTTGGTTCGCATTCCCAATGCAAAATAAGCTATCAGTCCCACCACACCTGAAACAACGGTTCCGCTCAGCTCCCCCTGCATTTACGGTACCGAGGACCAGGCAGGAAAGGTATAAAAACTGTAGGAACGTAGGACAGTAGTCAGTCAATCAATGGTGTACTTCCCCTGCTACCTAGTTCACCCCTTGGTACCACACTCACCATCTCAGTAATCAATTGGCCACACACACCACACACACATTTTCCCATAGCATCTCATCAACTAACACCCTTCTTTTCACAGCTTAAGAAATAAGCTTGCGTGAACTCACTCTCTCCAACACACACACACACCTTTATTGATCACACACCTTCCTTCACGAGCCCAGTGCCCTGCAGAAGTGGGAACACAATAAAGGACCTTGGCAAATTGTCTACAGTAACCTCTGGCTACAATGCCAATTGAGGAATAACACAGCTTGACACGATCCTGATGGACAAAATCTTGAGTCCAGGGCTAGACGCCTCAATCCTGGAGGCAAGACGGGATTGTTGTCAGTGCAAAACTTTTGGCGCAAAACACATACACTCCCTCCTCAATCCCATCACTCACCGCCATCCATACAAGCTCCTGGTCAGCAATTACCTGAGCCTGTTGAACAGCAAAGGGGGCTTCAAGATGGTCGGGTTGTGGCTTGACTGCACGTTGCAGAAGGCCTGGGGCAACAAATTTTAAACTGCCGGGACAGGGAAGACAACCATCACCACTTTTGCATGCATTTACCATGACTTCAGCAAATTTGAGACAGGGATGACAGACGGCGGATCTCATTTTGATTGCGAGGAGGTCTGGGACTGGCTTACCATACGTGGGATCAAGCATCATGTCACGCCGAAGTATTCCCCATGGATTAATGGACTCGTGGAGGGCACTCACAAAATCTTGATCCACATCTTGGAGAGGTTGTGCACACCAGATGTCAGGGAAGATGTGTGGGATGCCATGATGTGGGAGACACTTCTGCGAAACTGGCTGGAGCATTTCAACGACACAATAATCATTATGAATGAGCGTGTCTTGCCGTCCATCAAGTTCACACCAAACAAGATTGTGCTGGGAAAGGTCATGAATACACCAGAGACGCCGGCCACAGAGGTTGTGGAGGAGATAACACTGGTAGATGTGGAGACGCACATGAGGTATGTCACTTGACAGTGGGTGGATGGGTATGCAGAGTGCGTACAGTATGTGCTGGGGCAGAAGGCTGCGTTCAACTGAAAGGTGATTGCTTTGAGGGCAGGGGAAGTGATGTTCAAGAGGGGGCAGCTCGTGCAGGTCACCGGCAGCATGTGGGATTACACTTTCAAAGCACTCTGCAAACTGATTCACTATTGGTTAACACCGCATCGTATTTCTGAAAGGATTACACACACCTACAGGCTCGAAAATCTACAGGGCCTACCTCTCAATGGCATATACAGTGCTCAGCGCCTTCGTGGGTTTGTTCCAAAGAAAGGGGGGCGGCTTGAGTGTGAACAGGCAGAGATTTTGGCTATGTTGGCCCCTGTGGTGGTGGAGGATGAAGTGTGAGAGCAGGAGGCCGTGGAGGTGGAGCATGCAAAGGAGGTCAGGGCATTTTTGGAGTAGCGGGGTGTGTTTTATTGACGTGTTTGTTTCTGGCGGCGCAGATGCCACCTTAGAAGTGGTGGGCGCATGTGGCAGTGGTGGCTGCTGAGAGGTTGTGGCAGTGCTAGGTAGATAGTGTCTGTTTGTGCTGTAGAAGAAACATGATGCTTGTTTTGCATCCACGGAGGCTCTCAGGCCTGTGATTGCCGTGCATTGCCATTGCATTACCATTGCATTGCCCTCCCACCTGCTCCAACATGGACTCAAAGAAGTGGTCTGAACCTAGCTCTTGTGAGTATTCACAGAGTTTGAGATATTGCTAATAGACCACTCGAAGGGGTCTTTCACACCTTGGAAAGCTCAAAGGACTTGCCAGCACCATCATCTGTAGTTTCCCTGCATAAGCTCGCCTGAGCTTTACATGAAGCTCTATGGAATACACCTGAGAATAACACTAAACCCTTCTAACTAGAGGGTATGAACCCCCCCCATCACACCTAGGTAACACAGTCACCACTGCCAGCCCTCAATTTGACTTGGGTGAGGTTACTGAAGTGTTGTAGCCACCAGTGCCACAACTTTGTCAACTGCCATCCACCACTGCACACTGCTAGAGGATGTTTCTGATGGGTGGAGCATGGCTACAGACCAAGGAGGAGTATCTCATCACCCTCAGCTGTGAGGAGAAGTCTAGGAAGATTGTGGTTTTCATTGTTGTCATCAGCATTGTCAAGCAGCCTTAGCAAGGAATGTGGTGACAGCTGTGTTGTCATTGGGGCTGCTGGGGAGCTCACTAATATCTGCACTCTGTCCTCCAAACATAAGGAACTCATCATTGTAAGAGATGCTTACAGATGACATTGTCAGTATATTGAGGAGTAAGCATGAGGCTGAACAAGGGCACATTGAATCTGCTGTGAACAGGAGAAAGACCTGGTGCTGGTGGTTCATCCAGAACTTGAACAGTGTGTATGTGGCACCACAAAACATTCTTCATTGTCCAGTAGCAGATGGGTTTCCTGCAGTATTACAATACTCACAGACACAAAGAAGACCTTCACAATAAGATAGATAAATCATGTCTACCATGTAATATGGTGCTACTATGCAATCAACTTCCAGCCCTACTTAGTTTTCCATTAGAAAAGCAATGGTTCAGATGTACTCAATTAACCTGCCACTGCTGTATGTGACTGGGGAACACTGAATAAAAAAAGGTCAGAGAGTTTCATTGAACTTCCTTGTGCTAACATCGTCTGTGACACAATTTCAACACTTTTTGGGTTGATAAATGAACTTTTTTGAATTATTCATTTCCATGCCAAATGTGAATGCTTTCCGTTCCCCCAAAAATCTTGAATGATATGCATGCAAGGTGCTGCACTGTTTGCAGTGGACGTGAGAAAGACTTAAATGGAAGAAGAAGTTGAGAAGAAGCCAAATAGATATAATTTGGACCACCAGGGCTAACTCAGGGATTGATGAACTAAATTGGACAGGGCAAAGGCAAACAAAACAATAAAACTTTTGGTTTAGGACAGACCTCCCTTGGGTTAGTGGAGAGTTGAGAGGAATACAGAATGTTTTGCAACAACATTGTATCCCAATTACAGCCAAGATCTTGGAAGTCACTCTGGAGTCAAGAGGATTACTGACTAAGAAATAATAAGTGCATATTCACGCTTTAATCATCATATGTCTGAAAAAAAATTGTGGTTGGACCACATCCACCACAAGTGAGAATGCTCCAAGCATACAGGGGACTGGACTTTGACTGGCAGCAAATCTGGTCAGTGCTCATTTGGATTAAAAAAGTTTTTTTCAGACCCAGTTGAATGTTTGTTTGCCTCAGAGATTATGACTCACTTTAACATTTGCTTGCAAGTCCTGTTCCTGGGCACACTGCCCATTATCCTGTGCCTGGGACATGCAGGCCTCTTATTTGTGTGCTGGCTCTGCCAATTTATGTGCCAGGTCTCTGAATTTTATCTCTACTGCAAAAATCACCTCAAGTCAACTCAAAGCAAGGCCAGGGCTGTCGGTGCCTGACCTCCAAGTCTCAATTCAGTTGAGCAGATCTTTTTTTTGGCTCAGAGTTGAGGTGTTTCTAATTGACCTAACAAACCAAACTAATCTTGATGAGCAGGGCTGAGTTTTTCCCTCAGCTATTGGTTGCGTCATTTTGCCAAGTCCTTCTCACTGGCACTGTTGCTAAATCGGCAGTCTGCAGTTGCAGTTGACCACACCTCTGGAATCCTGCTCACCAGGATAACAGGGAAAGACAGAGAAGAAAAGAACCAGAATCATACAGAAAGAATTTAGGCCCTTTTCAGGGAGTCGGCATTGTAGGTCGTAGCTAGCGTTAAGACAGCGGGTCTGTGCCTAGGTGTGTAAACCAGCTATTTTGTCGCTCCTAGGAATGGCTTACCTTCCTAGGAAGACCTATAAGGGAACAGTCACCCTTCCTAGGAACCCTGGTCGGTGATATACAATAAGAGTCAAAGTGAGCTCCGAGCTGCTGATTGAGTGTTAATGATACAAGAGGTCTGGAATAGAGTATGTTCATGGGATTCTTGGCTCTTCCCAAATGGGAGTCGGGATTGCTGTCATATCCTAGAAAGTACCGTCTGATTCAGTCCACAACCTATATGTAGGGGTGGATTGTGCGGCAGAGTTAGACATCATACCAAGGAGATATACCAAAGCCCAAGACAGACAACAGGGAATATCTCTGCTGCAACCCAACAACTGTACAGTTGAGGTTTGGAACTTGTATTACAAACCTAGGAGGGCACTTGCTCCCTAGGAACAGTATACTGTATGCACTATCACTGTACAAACGGCATCCTAGGAACAGTCGACGAAGGTACATATAGGCCTCCTAGGAAGGAGATACCTTCCTAGGAACAGTAATGACGACTATAAGCGTGGAACAAGTCTTCCTAGGAAGGCTCCCCTGAAGCACAAATCACAATGTTTGAATGCATATGACCTGGCTATAGGTGCAGACCGCACGTGACACACCTGTTGCATTGCAAAGGCAAATACAAAGACAAAGCAACTGTATTTGAAATACATGTGGGAGCTGGTTTAGGAGAAACATATACCTGAGCGTGTTGCATGGCTGGATGGCCCCACAGCATGCCTTAGCTCAACGAAATGACCCAAGGCTTGGTGTTTCAGTGGCTGCAGTCAACAATGTCCTAGAGTGTAGGCCCCCTACGAATGATTAATGCCTAAAGTTTAGGGGGCCCTAAACTCCGACGGATTCTCAGCTGAGTCCTACGCTCTAGGGGTATAATAATATTCTGCGGAATATTATGTGGTGAGATGCATAGGATGGAGCCCATCGAGCCCAAGGGCAGTGATAGGTAGTATATTGCTGGATGAAATAGTTACGGATCAGCTGAGCATAATATTATTGGGTGAGGACGCTTCGGATGGGCTGAATGATCTATAATATTACAGCTGCCACTGGGCTCGATTCAGCTGATCACTATTCTGATGGACAATAATATTGTGCTCTGAACTCGCCTTGATGCAGCTGCTTGACCGCAACAATATTTTCTGCCCTACATGTCTGCATTCAGCTGATTGAGGGAATAATATCTGGGAGCCTACACACCAGGATTCAGCTGATCACTATTCTGACAAACAACAATATTATGGCCTGACCTTGCCTCGATGCTGCTGCTTGAGTACAGCAATATTGTCTGACCAATGTGCCTAGATTCAGCTGATTGAGGGAATAATATTGTTGAGCCTACATGCCAGGACTCAGCTGCTCGCTGTTCTGATGGACAATAATATTATGGCCTGACCTCACCCCGATGCAGCTGGTCAACCACAATAATATTCTATGGCCTACATGCCTGGATTCAGCCGATCAAGGGAGTAGCATTCAGCTGATCACTATTCTGATGAACAATAATATTATGCTCTGAACTAGCCTCGATACAGCTGGTCAAGCACAATAATATTCTGTGCCTGACATGCCTGGATTCAGCCGATCAAGGGAGTAATATTGTGGAGCCTACATGCTAGCATTCAGCTGATCGCTATTCTGACAAACAACAATATTATGGCCTGACTTTGCCTCGATGCAGCTGCTCAAGTACAACAATATTGTCTGACCAATGTGCCTGAATTCAGCTGATTGAGGGAATAATATTGTTGAGCCTACATGCCAGGACTCAGCTGCTCGCTATTCTGATGGACAATAATATTATGGCCTTACCTCACCTCGATGCAACTGATTGAGCACAACAATATTCTCTGCCCTATCTGCCTGCATCCAGCCGATCAGGTGAGTAATATTGTGGAGCCTACATGCTAGCATTCAGCTGATCACTATTCTGATGAACAATAATATTATGCTCTGAACTAGCCTCGATGAAGCTGCTCGAGGCCAACAATACTATTCTCTGCCCTACATTCCTGCATTCAGCCAATTGAGGGGATAATAATGCAGAGGCTACACATCAGGACTCAGCTGATCGTCATTATGATCAATAATAATATTATATGCTGAATCCAGGTCTGCAGGCCGCAGATATTATTGTACTCAAGCAGCTGCATTGAGGCATGTTGGGTGCATAATAATATTATCTATCCTGGTATCAATCAGCAGATTCCTGGTGTATAGGCCTCACAATATTATTCACTTGATTAGCTCAATCCAGGTGTGTAGGCCATATAATACTATTGTACTCCTGCAGCTGCATTGGGGCTGATCCAGCTGATCAAGAGAATAACATTTGAGAGCCTGCACACCAGGATTCAGCTCATTGTTATTGAGACGGACCATAATATTATGCCCTGAACACACTTCAATGTAGCTTCTCAGCCACAATACTCTGCACTCTACGTGTTTGCATTCAGCTGATCAAGTGAATAATATTTAGGAGTCTGCACACCAGGACTCAGCTGATCCATATCAGGCCAGGGAATAATATTATGCTGTAGACACATCTTGATTCTGCTGGTCAGCTAAAATAATATTGTGTGGCTTAAAGGTATGGATTTGGCTGAACAAAATCATAATATTTTGAAGCCTACACTGCAGGTGTCAGCTGATTGATATCTGCATTGGGCATAATATTATGTTGTGCACACACCTCAATTCAGCTGCTGG
The DNA here is from genome assembly GCA_029281465.1 of Mycena epipterygia. Lineage (NCBI taxonomy): Eukaryota > Fungi > Basidiomycota > Agaricomycetes > Agaricales > Mycenaceae > Mycena > Mycena epipterygia. Next base: position 115,381 of record JARJCQ010000137.1, on the reverse strand, counting down.
AGCACAATAATATTCTCTGCCCTACATCCCTGTATTGAGCTGATGGAAGCTGTTATATCCGTGCATCTGACTCCGCTACTCCGCAACTCCGAACACCGAACTCCGAACTCTGGACTCCAGACCTCAGACATCGGACTTGGTCGGCGGAACTTCAGTATATCGGGTTTTCTACGCAATGAAGGATTACTGAGCGTTTCCCGTTTATCCGTTATTATCACTTCTTCGTTATTGTTTAACTTTGACTTCTTATCTTCTATTCTATTTATATATCATGTTTATTGTCTTAACGCTTCATTACTTTATTTAGGATTACAATAATGTATTTTACTATAAAAGTTACGATACTTACATTCATGTACTTCAGTTTGATTATTGACGTTGCTTTGCATTCTGCTCTGCTCTGAGTCGTTCCAACCTCCGCTCAACTCCGGTCCCCCGAACTCCGTCCATCACTTTGTCTTGCCAGCTCAGGTAGTTCGCTCACCCTTACCTTACTGTGGTGATTGCGTTCTAACCTTGTCATAACTCCGAACTCCGGCTCCGGTATTTACTCCGGAGATCATTACTCTCATCTGAGAGTTCGGCTACAGTCCCCCTTCGACTCGGTATATAACAGAAGCGCAGAACAGGGCAATAATAACCAAAAAAATTCCAGCAGCGTACATTGAACACATGTGGGTCTGTTGATATGTAAATGTTTAAAAACATGGTCAATCCACCTGCACCAAAGACTCAGTAATTTCTTTCCCCTTGATGTGGTTGATCTTACTGCATGGAATGTTCACCAAATTATCCACATTTGTAGCATTATTCTGCCAAAACAGCAGGATACAGGCAATACTGAGGGTAGATATATGTAGTGCCTACCACATAATATTCTCATAGATTTATGCAGTGTGTATCAGGTAATATTTGACCTTGAGGCCTGAAAAATGAGCTGAAGCGAGAGCAGACTATATTTATTTGTGCTTATCCTCAGAGTTTGACTTGATCTCACCTTTTTGAGGTCATTTCAGCCTCTCTTGACATACATCATCATCTGAGGCACTCCTGATCAAACATTTCTAGAATCAGCCTTGGCTGGAGTCTCCACTGCAGTGGCAGTCTGAGAAAAAATGAACACAATTGTGACCACAGACTATTTGTCTATGTTTGTTTTCCATCAATACCACTACACCTGCATCCAAATATGGTAATTCCACCTTTCACTCACTTTCCTGACCTCATTTCATATGTTCTTGAATGATTATGACTTCCAGGCATGTAATAGGATGTAATACAACATGGCCAACCATAATTGAACACATTTATCACAGTCTGTGTGTGGAAACATCAAACGGTAATAAATCAATCAGAACACCCACCATTCTGGCTTGTGTGGAACTATGAACTGAATTCAAATGGCATACTAATATCAATTGGCTATAGTATGGTCTAGTATGGACGACAAAGCTCAAAACAGGCCTACATTGCCTATTTTGGACAATTACAGGTGTCCTGCTATAGGGCAGGGTAATCGGTTCTGGAAAAATCAGGACCCTTAGTTGCACTTGTGGTAACATAGCTCTGACACTATGAATTTGAGCAACACCCATCACAGACTACTTTGGAGCTGGCTAGCAAAAAGCAATCCGCAGTTCCGCAGCTATGACAGCAGATTGGGTTGAATCCTGTTGTTCAAGGTGGTGTGAGGCAAGTCATATAGTTTACTGAATGTTTGGTGTGTTCAGTAAATAGTCCAAGTAGCAACAGCATGAAAATCAGTCAGGTTTTTCCTATTGTGGGTATAGCTCAATTCATGTCCAATTGTATCCAAAAACTGAGGCTAGCAGAGATGTCCTCATTCTAAGGCTACCATACCAGATGATATCTACCACATAATTAACTACAGATGCATGAAAGAAGGCTGATTTGATTAGTTTCAGAGTGGTCCGGATGTTTGGTCCGACTGCCAAACAACATTCAAAAAGATCTGCTCCAGGATGTATGTCCTTGACTGGATCTCCAAAACATTTCTATATAATATGGAGCTGTTATATGTATACTACAGGATCAAAGATTCTAAAGGGAAGGCCAGCAGCCAAGCACAATGAGGGTATAAAAGTGGAAAAACACTGACAAGAAGGATGTTCAGTGTTTTGCAAAGGTTTGAACCATCAAATAGCAGATGTGACTTGCCAGTTTAGTTGCATGCATATAAATGGAGTGTTGAGAAAAAGATTTGGGACAAACCATGAAGTTGGTGTTGTTGGGGAAGAGTTTGTATGTTCAGAAATTTCATGAATTGGTACGACCATGTTGAACAACTTAATCTCTTGAATTTTTGCAGATTTCACATATGTTGTACTAATAGCGGAGTACTATTTTTCAGCTATGAAAGAAATGTTGTTAGCAAAAAGGCACAAGTAGTATGAGCCTGCCGAGTTGAGAATGAATATAATGTCTGCATTTAGATTGGGAGGTGTGAACATGCGGGAAGTATATAACTTTTTTGAGAACAATATACACATTACCTGATGCACATATGTTAAAGAGAACATTCTAGCATAACACACTGAGCTTGGTCACCCAAAGGTTGGTTGGACTGTCCAACATTGAAATATTGATTAATTGGACACAGTTTACTGCTGCAAGGACATTTCAGGCTCCCAACCAGCGAAGGATGGATGCCAGGACATTCTGAAGACCTCAGCACATGAGTAGCACATCTTATTGCTTGAACTAAATTCAACATTCCAAATTAGGCCAAGTGTCACATGTTGTAACACGATGACGGTAACACTCGTTCTCTCAATCTTGTTCAAGTTGGCTTCAGGTTACAGACTCCAAGTCATTTGCTCATAATATTCTACCTAACAAAGAATGTTTAAATAAAGATATCTTGAAGGCGCAATAGTCTCAATTTAATGCATTGTGGCATTTAGTGCACACTTAGGTTAGGGTTAGCCACATAAAGGTACCGAAAAAATGACCCGTGACCAGCAATACTTGATAATTAATACATACAAGTTAGAGATATAAACAATAATGTAATGTAAGGGAAATTCAGAATCAACACTATTGTAATCTACTCAATGTTTTGGGCCTGGAGCTGCAGACTCCAGGCCCAAAACATTGAAGAGAATACAAGTCAAATACAAGGTAAATATGTAGTGGATAGATAAGACAATAATAATAAAAAAGGAAAAATATCTGTTAAAGAAATGTTTCATCAGTGTCAGATTGATAATAAAAAGCAAGCTTACCATGTAAATCCACCGACACCAAGGAATACAGGCAAGGGATGATGGGAAATGAAGGGTTTTGCTGAATTTAGCATGCCACCCAACAGGCATTTCGATGGATACACTATGACATCTGGGTCGAGTGAAGGGTTTTGCTGAATTTAGCATGCCACCCAACAGGCATTTCGACGGACACGCTATGACATCCGGGTTGAGTGAAAGGTTTTGCTGAATTTAGCATGCCACCAAACAGGCACGGATAGGGATGTCCACAGACGACCACCTCCAAGGTCAAAGTCATACTCATGCACCTTGTTATATACCGAGCCGAAAGGGGACTGTAGCCGAACTCTTGGATGAGAGTAATGATCTCTGGAGTAAATACCGGAGCCGGAGTTCGGAGTTATGACAAGGTTAGAACACAATCACCACAGTAAGGTAAGGGTGAGCGAGCTACCTGAGCTGGCAAGACAAAGTGATGGACAGAGTTCGGAGGACCGGACCGGAGTTGAACGGAGGTCGGAACGACTCAGAGCAGAGCAGAATGCAAAGCAACGTCAATAATCAAACTGAAGTACATGAACGTAAGTATCATAACTTTTATAGTAAAGTCCGTTATTGTAATCCTAAATAAAGTAATGAAGCGTTAAGACAATAAACGTGATATATAAATAGAAAAGAAAATAAGAAGTCAAAGTTAAACAATAACGAAGAAGTGGGAATAACGGATAAACAGGAAACGCTCAGTAATCCTTCATTGCGTAGAAAACCTGATATACCGAAGATCCGCCGACCAAGTCCGAAGTCTGAAGTCCAGAGTCCGGAGTTCGGAGTTGCGGAGTAGCGGAGTCAGATGCACGGATATAACACACCTCTAACCCAGATGAGGAAAACCTCGCAGGTAGCATGGACACTCATGAGTAGACCAGAATCCCACATGAAAGCCCAAACAATGAAAAAAGTGTAAAGGGTAAAAGGGTACCTGTTATGGAATATTATAGAATTCACTGTCTTATTGAATTCTCTGTGCATTACTGGTCATAAATATTTTATTACTGGCTTGAGAGTGCAGACACACTTATAAGGCATTATTCTGAGTTCTAGCCTTGACTCGGAAGTAAGCTTAAGCCTCCAAATGACTTAAACTCAAGTATGTTCACATCCATCAATATTTGATCGGAGCCATCAGAGTTTGATTTGAACTCGTGCTCACTATAAAAACATGTTTCCCACATGTTTTCACATTCTTTAAGTCCTAAACCCTTATGGTTAAGTACATGGCCAATCTATGTAGATGTTTCTTTACTCATACAGCACCTGTGAGATGTTTTGAGAATAATCTTGGACTCCCTGGAACATTCTAGAACATTTGTGCAACCCTGTAGCACATTCATTATTTCTGTGTTATAGAACATTCTAGTACCTCACAAGAATGTTCTCCTGCTATGAAGAACCTTCTAGCATCCACAATCCTTACCTATATATATGAGAGCCTGTCCTCATGTGACGGCACCACATCTTTACTTCAATCCATCATGTAGCACTTCTGCACACAACTTCGAAGACGCTAGCTTATAGCCTATAGCCAATTCAAACTAAGACCTAGCCTTGCTGCCTAAGGAGCTTAGTGCCTTGTATACTCTTGTTAAGCCGCTGCCCACTGAGTTACAAGGTCACCCGTGTAGTGTGATTCTGTTTGACTGATTTAAGTTTGAGTTCACTCGCATTGAGAATTTACGAATCTTGCTATCTGCTCTACTCAGATACGCTCTTACAACTTACAGCTAACTTGCTAAACTACAAAAACATCACTCACAAATTCAGTATCTACTACTGACTTACGCTCGTAAAATGCTAAACCCTAACAGTACCCGGCCTCAACTGCTCTTGAATTCAGAGAGAAGCACACTCTGCTGGGGTCAAGTCACGGTGCAGGATATGAACAGTATGGAAGGGGGTGATCAGGCCCCAGCCAGGGACTGCCATTAAGGTGGTGTGCAAAGACAGCAGCAGAGGGGCAGGCATATAGAATAGAGGGGGGGGCAAGGAAACAGAATAACAATGCACTCACTACGACTTGAAAATAGAACATGGGAGAAGAAAAGAAAGAGATGTTGTGTGGATTGATGGCAATGATGGTTTTTAAGGTTTATGTTGCTAGTCTTTGCTAGTCTTTGCAAGTGTTTGGCATCACCAGACTGCAACAGGGTGATTTGGTGCAAGATCAATCACAGTAGTGTAGTGGGGGCAGAAAACAATATGATTACAACAGTGCTCTGGCACAAAGGCAACAACCACGCTGACCCTCAGTAGAGCATCAGCACCAGGTACTGAGTTCGACTTGAGCGACAGGCAGTTGTTCTCTTTTTTGATGACATCTAGTTTTACATCGAAGGCAAAAAATCCACTTCAGGCTACTAATATTGAACCCCCTAAGGGGTATATTTTTCATGGAGAATGATGACCCCTTAGGGGGTCCAAACAAGTGGTGCATCCCACTTATATGGGACGTCCCTCCTATTACCTGAATCACTGTTGGGACCGCCCACAGGGCAGTACTTCTGATCCCCCGCCCGCCGCAGGCGGCCCATTTTTTGGACTTCCCTCCCCTCTAACCCTAGATGGGATAGCCCTCCCATCAGGGTGTCTGGGGTCCTACCTGGGGGCCAAATTAAATATTTTCTGCTGCTCGTTTGCCTGCCTGCGCTGTGCACAGCGTGCACACTGTAGCCTGGCAGTGCTTCTCTCTCTATCTCCCACCATGCCCTCCTCACTGCAGGGGGCCCCTATTGTCGTAGCCCAGCAGCTGACCACCCTTTTAGTCAGTACCAGGGGCCAAATTAATTGATTATCACTCATTCAATTGCGCACCCGCCCTGCTCCCTTGCCAATCAACACCCAGTACTTCTCTCTATCTCCTGTCATGCCCTGTTCATCACAGGGGCTCCTGGCCTCTGTACTTGGGCATTCAATGGCCTGGCAACTGACCACCTTTTTGGTTAGTACTGGGGCCAAATTATTTATATATTACTCGTTCAATTGCACACCCATCCTGCTCCCCGCACACCGTAACCTGGCTCTGCCAGTTGACATCCCATCGTGCCTTCTTCATCACACCATCTTTAGCTGCTATGAATAGAGCCTCAATAGCGTTGGCTGGCCAGCTTCCCAACATTTCTCTTGATTTTCTACCAGGCACTCCTAGCTCCATAAATAGCTGGTTAAAAAGCTTAGAATCCTAGCACCACTGGTGTAAATTAGTAAGAATTCAATAGAGCTGTCCCATGCACCACTGAAGATTTTTTTGCTTTATTATCATATCAATTATTCCTCTCTTCCGCCATTCCATCATGTGCCTTCACATATCCATTATTCCCCTCTTCCACCATTGCATCAAGCCTTTGCACCACCAATCAAATTCCAATGCACTGAATATCCGATCACATTCATCCAACCCATACAGTAACTTGTTCAGGCGACCAGGATGTTTGCAACACAGATGAGGTGCACCGCAGTTGGGCTATCCCATGACAACTGGCCAATCTGACCCTGACTGGGAAATCCCACAACAACTGGGGCATCCGACACCAACTGGGACATCCCATGCCGACAGGGGCATCCCATGCCAACTGGGACATCCCATGCCAACTGGGACATCCCACACCAACTGGGACATCCAACGCCGACAGGGGCATCCAACGCCAACTGGGACATCCCATGCCGACAGGGGCATCCAACGCCGACAGTTCGTTGTTCTGCTTTAGGCTCGCAGTGAGAGTACTCCAATTTATGCGCCTGACGGAACACTGCAAGGCTTGCTACTTATACCAGAGACCGTATGTCCTTTATTCAATTTTTGTCCGCTACAATGTTGATTTTCATTTAGAGTGACACCGATAGAACCCTGTTCTACGCTCCTGATGGAACACTGCACGGGGCGGCGTGGAGACGTCTCACCGTAGCCGATATGGTGGACATGTTTATTCCTGCGCCCGAGTAACTACATTTCCCCATACTTGTTGATTTTAATTACTGCACTGGATTTTATATTTCTTTCTCATCTTGCCCGTGGTGTCTCTGTAATTCAACGTTATCGAGTGGTGTTTTCCTCTTTAGGCCGGTAGCGGTTGTTTGGACTTACTTGGCAAATGATCCGGCGGTATCTTGCGCTTCTTTTAGTTGTCATCGCTTCCGTGAGTGCTTCTTTTAGCTGGCGTCACTCTGCGTTGTTGAACTTAGGATGCCCTCTTCGACGGTAAACTACGAACTAAATGTACGATGTATTTTAAGACTGACTTGTTTTGATTTCCAAGCTTCGACAAAAAAAAAAATACGCGCGCGGTCTTTATTAGGCACAAGGACGCGACGCGACCGGTCACGTGACCCTTGATTTGCGTTTTTTATTTTATTTGCCCTCTTCGTTAAAGCCCTTATGTTCGGCAAACTTCGACGCATATATGGTGTATTTAACTATACTCGCTGACTTGTTTTGGTTCCCAAGCTTGGACAAAAAAAACGCGCGCGCGTTCTTTATTTGAGACAAGGACGCGACGCGACCGGTCACGTGACCCCTGACTTGGGTTTTTTTTAAAAAAATTAAGAATAAAAATTTTTGTGTTGAAAAATATGCCCTCTTTTGCGTTTATAAAGCCTTCTAATACAGTGTACTTTAATACTCGTTGACTTATTTTGATTTTCCAAGCCTTGCATGCATACACCACCAGTTCGTCAGCACCCTGGGACCCAGGGCTGAGGCTGTGAGGTTGGCAGGTGATGGAATTGACCTCAAATCAGCGAAATTGGGCCGCAGTCAATTCAACATAGGGTTCCTGGACCTCGAATCAGCATCAAAAGGCCACCAGACAAGGAAATAATTGAAATAAATGTGAGCAAGAAGACTCAAACTCCTGGCAAATAAATCAGGAATTCCTGGAACAGTTTTCAAGAACAACAATATACCAACTGCACCAAATGGCCGTGACAGTAAATGAAATTGAGCTGTATTGATCCAGTGTGCATCCTTATTCCACCGAAGCTTCCCACTTGTTTGAGGCTCTGTGCGAAGGAAATATATTGGTGGTGCTAGTTGCATAGTGCCAAATGGACTTGTAGGCCAAAAAAAAAAAATCATTAGCCTGGGTTTGAGCCACGGTTGACCTCGATTCGAGCTTGGGCCATCAACAGCAATGCCACATCATAATCAGTCATGCCCGATGTAAATCACAGACCAAAAACAGCCAAATTGATGCTACTGCATTCCGACCACAGTTTCTTGTGCCGCCAAGCTTCAACACCAAACATTGTGGGGAGGCCAAATCCAACTAGATTCCCAGTGAAAAACATGATTGATTTCACCAAGGCCCGTTTATACTGATCTGACCCAAGATCATAGAACAGTGGTGTAGCTTGCTTGGTATAAAGGGTAATACTTTTTAAATACACAATGTTGAAGCTGGTTGGCACAGTACAGCACCTAAATCACTGCTTAATTCTTGGGGCACATGGAATAAAACCCTGAACACATCTCTCGCCACCTCAATTGCTGCACAGACTGCCTTCCACTCAATTGAAAAGCACATCTGTAGATGTGCATGCTCTCGGAGCCATGGGTCCATAGCTTGCTTGGCATAGTACAGCACCAGTCTTGGGGCTCATAGAATAAAACACTAAATGCATCTCTTGTTCCCTCAATTGCTGCACATAATACTCAAAAACCACATCGGTAGATGTGCATGCTCTCGGAGCAAGTGTGGGGCCTCCTCTGTGCAGCGATCTTCCTGAAACAAGTACACAAATTGGTGAATGGTCTTCCTCACCCCATAGAAAGGGATGTCCCACAGATGTTTCCGTGTTATTCACTAAATATGGGATGCCCCACAGACATCTTCATGTGATTTAACAAATATGGGACTTCCCACAGGTATTTCAATGTTATTCAGTAAATATGGGATATCCCACAGGTATTTCAGTTGATTGCACCAGATATGGGATGTCCCATGGATATTGCAGTGTTATCGAGAGGATTTGGGATGTCCCACAGATATTGCAGGCCTATTCACCAAATGTGGGATGTCCCACCAACATATCAGGAGTTTTGGAAGGATTTGGGAAGTCCCACCAACAGTTTGGGAGGTCCCACTGTTGTTTGAAGGGATTTGGGACATCCCGCACAGATTTCTGAAGATTTGGGATGTCCCATCAACATTTCAGGGAACCTGGGATGTCCCATCCAGATTTGGGACATCCCGCCCAGATTTCTGAGGATTTGGGACATCCCATCGACATTTCAGGGAATCTGGGATGTCCCGTCCACATTCGGGAGGATTTGGGAAGTCCCATTAACATTTCTGAGGATTTGGGACATCCCGCACAGATTTCTGAGGATTTGGGATGTCCCATCGACATTTCAGGGAATCTGGGATGTCCCGTCCACATTCGGGAGGATTTGGGAAGTCCCATCAACATTTCTGAGGATTTGGGACATCCCGCACAGATTTCTAAGGATTTGGGACATCCCATCGACATTTCAGGGAATCTGGGATGTCCCGTCCGCATTCGGGAGGATTTGGGAAGTCCCATCAACATTTCTGAGGATTTGGGACATCCCACCCAGATGTCTGAGGATTTGGGACATCCCATCGACATTTCAGGGAATCTGGGCTGTCCCGTCCACATTTGGGAGGATTTGGGAGGTCCCATCGAAATTTCTGAAGATTTGGGACATCCCGCACAGATGTCTGAGGATCTGGGAGGTCCCACCAATATTTCAACTGATTTGCGACTTGTAGAAAATATTACATGAACTGTATGATGTGTAAGTGGACTTATACATAAAAAATGTACTGGACATATTGTATCATTATGGTGAATTGTGCAGACGTCTTTTGCACCATGCAGCCAATGATAGAACAAAAGCTCTAGAAATATACCTAGACTCAAGATCCTTCGTTATGAGGCCAAGTATACTGTGTTTTTGACATACATAAAGAGCGACAGTACTAAAGTGAGATTTGACTACGGAAACCCAGCATATGATCCCTTCGTGGATACAACCCTTTGTAATGCAGAGGATATATATGGTGTGAGCAGGTGCTACAGAATGATTGTTACAGCTGCCAGGCTATTGGACACCCAAGGCATGCACAAGGGCCCAAGGTGTGTACGAAAATGAATAATGGACCCACATTACCAGTGTTAGAGACACCTGCAATGAAGAAGGCGGGAAAGGAGAGGGAGAGAAGTACGGGACGTCAACTGGCCAGGCCAGGCCAGGCTATGGTGTGCAGGGAGCAGGACAGGTGCACAATTGAACAAGCAATACATAAATAATTTGGCCCCGGTACTAACCAAAAAGGTGGTCAGTTGCTAGGCAATTGAATGTCCAAGTACCGAGGCCAGGAGCCCCTGTGATGAACAGGGCATGACAGGAGATAGAAAGAAGTACTGGGTGTTGATTGGCAAGGGAGCAGGGCGGGTGCGCAATTGAATGAGTGATAATCAATTAATTTGGCCCCTGGTACTGACTAAAAGGGTGGTCAGCTGCTGGGCTACGACAATAGGGGCCCCCTGCAGTGAGGAGGGCATGGTGGGAGATAGAGAGAGAAGCACTGCCAGGCTACAGTGTGCACGCTGTGCGCAGCGCAGGCAGGCAAACGAGCAGCAGAAAATATTTAATTTGGCCCCCAGGTAGGACCCCAGACACCCTGATGGGAGGGCTATCCCATCTAGGGTTAGAGGGGAGGGAAGTCCAAAAAATGGGCCGCCTGCGGCGGGCGGGGGATCAGAAGTACTGCCCTGTGGGCGGTCCCAACAGTGATTCAGGTAATAGGAGGGACGTCCCATATAAGTGGGATGCACCACTTGTTTGGACCCCCTAAGGGGTCATCATTCTCCATGAAAAATATACCCCTTAGGGGGTTCAATATTAGTAGCCTGAAGTGAAAAATCTGACCGAACATATATCTGGAGAACTATATTTGCCTTTTGTTTTCTCTCCTCTTATATAAGTCCAAGAATGTGGTCTTTTTTTCACATCACAATACTGATCAGGTGGATCCTGGTGTGCAAGCTCCACAATATTATTCTGTCGGTCAGCTGAATGCAGGCATGTAGGCCAGAAAATATTGTTGTGCTCAAGCAGCTGCATTGAGACAAGGTCAGGCCATAATATTGTTGTCCATCAGCATAGTGAGCAGCTGAGTCTTGGCATGTAAGCTCTAGAATATAATTCATATGATCAGCTGAATCTACGCATGCAGGCTAGATAATATTGTTGTGCTCAAGCAGTTTCATCGAGGCGAGTTCAGGGCATAATATTATTATTGATCATAATGACGATCAGCTGAGTCCTGATGTGTAGCCTCTGCATTATTATCCCCTCAATTGGCTGAATGCAGGAATGTAGGGCAGAGAATAGTATTGTTGGCCTCGAGCAGCTTCATCGAGGCTAGTTCAGAGCATAATATTATTGTTCATCAGAATAGTGATCAGCTGAATGCTAGCATGTAGGCTCCACAATATTACTCACCTGATCGGCTGGATGCAGGCAGATAGGGCAGAGAATATTGTTGTGCTCAATCAGTTGCATCGAGGTGAGGTAAGGCCATAATATTATTGTCCATCAGAATAGCGAGCAGCTGAGTCCTGGCATGTAGGCTCAACAATATTATTCCCTCAATCAGCTGAATTCAGGCACATTGGTCAGACAATATTGTTGTACTTGAGCAGCTGCATCGAGGCAAAGTCAGGCCATAATATTGTTGTTTGTCAGAATAGCGATCAGCTGAATGCTAGCATGTAGGCTCCACAATATTACTCCCTTGATCGGCTGAATCCAGGCATGTCAGGCACAGAATATTATTGTGCTTGACCAGCTGTATCGAGGCTAGTTCAGAGCATAATATTATTGTTCATCAGAATAGTGATCAGCTGAATGCTACTCCCTTGATCGGCTGAATCCAGGCATGTAGGCCATAGAATATTATTGTGGTTGACCAGCTGCATCGGGGTGAGGTCAGGCCATAATATTATTGTCCATCAGAACAGCGAGCAGCTGAGTCCTGGCATGTAGGCTCAACAATATTATTCCCTCAATCAGCTGAATCTAGGCACATTGGTCAGACAATATTGCTGTACTCAAGCAGCAGCATCGAGGCAAGGTCAGGCCATAATATTGTTGTTTGTCAGAATAGTGATCAGCTGAATCCTGGTGTGTAGGCTCCCAGATATTATTCCCTCAATCAGCTGAATGCAGACATGTAGGGCAGAAAATATTGTTGCGGTCAAGCAGCTGCATCAAGGCGAGTTCAGAGCACAATATTATTGTCCATCAGAATAGTGATCAGCTGAATCGAGCCCAGTGGCAGCTGTAATATTATAGATCATTCAACCCATCCGAAGCGTCCTCACCCAATAATATTATGCTCAGCTGATCCGTAACTATTTCATCCAGCAATATACTACCTATCACTGCCCTTGGGCTCGATGGGCTCCATCCTATGCATCTCACACATAATATTCCGCAGAATATTATTATACCCCTAGAGCGTAGGACTCAGCTGAGAAGCCGCCGGAGTTTAGGGCCCCCTAAACTTTAGGCATTAATCATTCATAGGGGGCCTACACTCTAGGACATTGTTGACTGCATATTGTGGGTGTTTACCAACCAAGCCGCCCCAAAACATCTTCATGGCAGGATACACGTCAGCACAGCGGTTCCTAGGAATCATCTTGATGACTGTTTTGGCAGTTTCAGCTACAAATCATGGTGGCACAACCAGCCGTCTCTCCGAATTTCCAATACTCCCTACTCAGTTACTCATTTCGTATTATTTCTGTTTACTCACTGTCATGTATTCTCAAAGAAGTATAAAACCCAGCTAGATCCTGTGGTTCAGGAGCATATCATGCCCCAGTATTGCCTAGACTTTGGTCGCAGCATTGCTTGTCAAGGCATTGGTAGACTCTTGGATTGGCCTCAGAGATTTGTTGATATAAAACATCTCATCTCTTCTGTACCTGTTCAATATAAGACCTTTGATTGTTGGCTACCTTCGAAAGCTTTAAGTACCAAGCTCACTTGCTTGTAGCTGCAGCTGCTAGTGCAAAGGTACCTTGGTTTGTATACTGAGGTCTGCTGTTGGAATCATATGAATTGGTGTGGTCGCAGTACCCTAAAGGTACCTTGGTTTGTATACCAAGGTCTATTGTTGGAATCATATGAATTGGTGCGGTCGCAATACAAAGGTGCCTCAGTGCCTGAGAGCCAAGGTCTATTGTTGGCATTCTACGAATTGGTAGCATCGCAATACCGTGGTACCTGTCATTTGTACACACAGGTCGTCTGTTGGAACTCCATGAATTGGTGTGGTCACAGTCCCCTATATCCACTCTTAGTGATCACAGTAGCATCCTAGGAAGTAAAGCCTGTTCCTCGGAACACATAAAACCCATATAAACCCCATTGCTTCGGTGACTTGGTAGCCCATTTCAGTTGTTTATCAACTATTGTTGCCTCCTACAAGTCCTAGACAGACTCCAAAGTTCGATTCATCCAATATCAATAAGTGTTGGTTCAATCTTAGTTGTATACTGCGGCGTAGACCTGAACTCAAGTCTGCACTGTGTGTTGTGTGTGTGTTGGTTGGTTGGTTTGGTGTTTTGCATCACTCTATACCAGTGCTAGCATAGGCCGCACCTGAGTGTACCATTTCAGCATACAGGGAGAAGGTCGTGGTACAGAAGAAAGCAAGTATGTAAGTTGTCCATGTTTGTATGTATGTGTATGTATAAGTGATCAGCATGATTACAACCTCCTTCATCAGAAAGATGCCAACACCCTTATCTGTCTCATAAAACATCAGCCATGCAAGTTTTGGATGAATATCAGTTTTTTCTCAGTGAATATTGGTGTATGCCAGCTGGCCTTGCTACAGCCCACTAGCACATTGGAACAATCTGGCCTCAGCATTAAACAAGTGCAAAAAAGATGAGAACACCTACTCAAATAGGCAATACAGGTTTCTCACTCATAACATGTGCAAAGTTCCTATATTAAAGTTTCAAAGAACAAACATAGGTAAATAATATCTAATCTCACTCATCCTCATTGGTTTAGACTGGTGAGCAAATTTATTGCCCTTTTGGGTAGGTATTCTCATCTTTTTTTAGATTGTTTGGTTGTAATATCATTACAATATACCGAGGCCTGATTTGGTAGCCATCAGACCTCAGTATATTGTGAAGATATGCTCTGAATATTAGCTAATATACTCAGCATATCCTGACCCTGGATATTCTGGTTATATTTGTAAAATACTTAAAATATACTTGTAATATACAGCACTGTTATATTGCCTATTGCCCCCAGTGTAGATACAATCATCCAGTCTTCATAAAAATCAAAACCACACAAATAGTATATTTTCTCCCTGAACTAGTTCACTTATCAGTTTTACAGTTACCCAAGTTCCTTTACAGATATTTGGCAGAAGCATACATCCAGCATGTACATTCCTCAGAAACTGAAAGGCTTGGGTATTTTTATTCCACAGAATGTTTCTTGTCTAGCATTGCAGAAGAGCACATTTCGACATTGGAACCACTCACTTATATATTGTGATTAATGATAGATACATCTTATCGGTAGTATTTTTATATGCTCTCACAATGATCCCTACACTCTCCCTCGAGCTGAGAGAGTTCACCAATAAATAAAACACCTTTCCCTGAAACCAAAAGGATTACCAAAGAAACCTGACATCACAACTTGGCAGCAAAATCCAACAAGCAGCATAGGATGCAACAATGATCAAGATGTCTTCTTGAAAAGATGGGTGAGTCCAGCATGGAGCTTGTGATGGTGACAAAATTCCAGTATGAAATGGAAGTGCAATGAGCAGGAGTGGATGTGAATAATGATGGCAACAAAAGAATGTGGGGGAAAGAGGAAGGGTATGAGGCAGGTTCAGTTTCCAGGCATGTAGACCCTCAGGTCCTGTCAACCTATAAACTCAGTTTAATGTCAAGGGAGTCTGGAGTCTGGTGTGCACACTGTTTGCAGTGATCATGGAATTCAAGCACGAGGACTTAGCTGTATTATCAATACCCCAGCAGAGCACAAGTGGTGAACTCAGGGCTTGATCTGTTTGTGGGTGGAAGTGACAGCAGAGCAGCAATAAGGAATCTTTGGCCTGAGTACAGAACAACTACATGGAGGCAAATGAATAAGAAATGAATATGACATGGTGACACATATCATTGTGGAGCTCTCACATGTGTTACACCATGCACAGTGGAACACCATGTCTCCTATCCAAGCCTTATTTTGCAAACTTGCTTCAGTGCCCAATCTGGGTTCATACACTTCCATTTTTGGACAACCATGTTTCCACTTCAAATTATTATTATTCACACCCAATGAGGGTTCAGCCCCATAATCCATGGACTTGGACTTGGAACCACTTACAGGTGCCAAATTCAGTTTGCAATCCCAACACAGAATAGGCTATTGGCCCTGCTGCGTCTGAAACAATGGTACCACTTGTCTCCCCCTGTATGTGCAGTGCCACAGACAAGGCAGGAAAGGTATAAAAGGTATAGGAACATAGTACAATATTGTTTGCTCCCCCTGTATGTGCAGTGCAAAGGGCAAGGCAGGAAAAGTATAAAAGGTGTAGGAACATAGTATAGCAGTCAGCCAATACCAGGTGTACTTGCCCAGTAGCCTCACAACTAGTGTCTAGCACCCTTCAATACCAATCAGCACATACATACATACATATATTTGCCCACAGCATCTCATCAACTAATCCCCCTTTTGCAGCTTAAGAGTTGCAAGAAACTCACATACACTTCCAACATAACCTTTATTGATTGCACATCCTCCTTCATGAGCATTGTAGAAGCAGAAACACAATATTGGCAAGTCATCTACAGTGACCCCTGGTTACAAGTGCACTCAGCTGCATACCTAACAAAGAACACAAACACTGAACTACCTTCAACAACTCTTGTGGATCTTGTACCATCATTGTCCCAAGCAGTGGCAGCACATAGCACCACCTGCAAAGCACATGCACATGTCTCTGTACATTTCTCCTCTTCTACTGTGCCTCAAAAACAAACAAAATCTCGGCAGCAGGACTTGTTTTGTTCCAGAATTCCCACTCATTGAGCCCATAAAACTGATGGAATTATCTGGGGTACAGTAATATTGGCCCACCCACACCCATTTCAGTGACATTTCCAGTCCAAGCTAGTCTACAATCACATCTGGATCCCCCTATTATGTGTGGGTATTTCTCATATCTTAAGCAGATGGGTCAAATCACATTGTACCTGTTTTCATCCTTCCCAATTTACCCATTTTTTCTCACCACTACACCAAGACCCACTGATTTTGGTATTCCAAGCTCCCATTTATTTTCTTGGGCTTCCCAGCTTACCCTGCACGCTCAAGATTAGCTGCCGCTTCATTATGTGTTTTATTTTGACCTCACTAATCAGCTGTTCAAGAGCCATTCAAAGGACAGGTTCTCTTTTGCCTCCTTCCTTTGCCACCTCCCATTATGTCCAAGTTGCATATCACTCCTTCTATTCAGTTCAAGTTCAGTTCCTTTCTTGCTGTGCCTCAGCGGATGGTGTGTTCTACCTCTATCATTGACCCCTTTCCCTCCTTCAACAGTACCCTAGCAGGGTTCCGGTTTAAACCGCATTGTGTCCTACGATGGCCCTTGGTTTAAACCATGATGGTTTAAACCCTCACTGTATCTCCAGCTGTGCAGTCTGAGTTGTGCTTTAAACCACGTTGGTTCGAACCGTGTGACTTGTCATAGTCACTGTAAGTAAGAACATATAAAAGGAAATCAGTGTCATGGCACACAATTCTTGGAAGGGAAAAGCTTTGTTTGAGGTGTGAAAACTGTTCATACTTTAACATCCATTTAACAACCCTTGTGCAATCCAATTGCATAAGATTCAGAAACTTCTAGAATGTTTCTTCACAAGATTGCGATATTGATTTTACTCTCTTCTCCAATGTGGTTTAAACCATGGTTCAAAGTGGTTTAAACCGTGGTTCAAACCCATGTGGTTTAAACCGTGGTTTAAACCGCGGTTCGAACCACAACTCAGATTGCACAGCTGGAGACACAGCACAGTGAAACACTGACTATAATCCCGCAGGTGAAAGATATATCACAAATACTCAAAATGAGTATCAGAAATACACCAAATCAACACTACAACACCACTATCAAACGTGCGAGGTTCGGGGTTCCAGTCAAGTATTAGACTGTTGCAATTTGAGGTTTTACTATCTATGTAGCTTCTTTAGCTAATGACACAATTTGACAATCTAAGTCCGTCTTAGGCGCTTTGCATGATCTATCAACCTTAGGAAAGTGTCTTTATGCAATGTAATGGAATGTGATTCGATTGGGACGGTCAGAGGACCTTGGAGACCTGGTGAACTTGTATCTGCCTTGTTCAATGATTCTTTAGCTAATGCTGACTGGACGTTGTTGCAGTGAACTAATGCGCCTTATATTCTATTCTCACTTGTTCCACACGTAAGTCAGGCCTTATAGACCTTAGTAACACATGTCACTCGCAATAATATCCAACAAAATGTATATTTGAACAATAACACACAAAAGAAACTTTATAGGCTTCCCAATAGTATTCCGAATAGATGCAACACTTCCAAGATGGCACACTGGTTCAGCGTGAGTGCGGCAGGAAAGGGGAGAATCCACTGGCGTCCTACTGAAATCCTACAGGTATTTATACTACGTAGGAACCCATATACGGAAATAATATTACAAACAAAATAAAACTCTATCTGGTATGGTTATGGGCTAGATATATTGCCCACGGCTAAACGGAACTGATTCTTGGTACATTCTGTGATAAATACGGAAGAGATTTAATAAATAGGTCCGAGAAATATAAGAATTGGTATATTTGGGACAGGAATCATGCGGTCTCGCCCTGGTTTATCAGCCTATCGTCGCCAAGACATGCGATCCTTATTGCAACGCCTTGTTTCCACAGTCAAGGCCATGCAACAATCTATTATTAGCATGCCTATCCGACTTTATCTGAAACATCGGTCAAAGCGGGCCTTTGCCGGGCTTCGGCAAGGACCCAGACCTCTGGTCCATCATGTGCGGCCTCGAGATGTTATAGATGCCAAGTGTAACACACATGGTTCGTTCTCAGATGCCTAATCGGGTTTCCTTCTAGAACCATCTAGTCGTAGGAACGCCCGTACTGATTCCTCTTGGTCCTTCGCGCCCTTGGACCCTCCCTGGTACTTGTTGTAGTTCATAGACTGATAACAAAAGACCATATCCTTGATAGGAAAGTGCGGAGAAACCCCAATTCAGTTATAGAATGGTTGGGAACTCTTTAGCTAAAGAACGGTATCTTCCATAAATTCTGACCAACTTGGCGGCCGTCCTCTATATGAAGCTCCAGACTTCGGCACACGTGTAATTTCTTAGCTACATGCTCGGATCTCGCACTAGCTCGCGTTTGGTAATGATATGTATATAGCAGATTCTTTAGCTAATAGGTATACAGCACTTGTAAAATTGAAGAATTTCACGGCTGGCCATTTAGCCTGCTTATCAACGGTTCCAACCAATGTGGTTTAAACCGCGGTTCGAACTGCACATCTATGGGTTTAAACCACAACTCAGACTGCACAGCTGGAGACACAGTGAGGGTTTAAACTATCATGGTTTAAACCACGGTTTAAACCGTGGTTCAAAGTGGTTTAAACCGTGGTTTGAACCAATGTGGTTTAAACCGCGGTTCGAACCGCACATCTATGGGTTTAAACCACAACTCAGACTGCACAGCTGGAGACACAGTGAGGGTTTAAACCATCATGGTTTAAACCAAGGGCCATCGTAGGATGTGGTTTAAACCGGAACCCTGCTGTTGCTGGAAGTGCTGCCGACCCAGCCCAAGACTCCGGAGTTCAGGCAAAGAGTTGGCTGCATGGATATAACAATGACACCATCACATACTTTGCAAGCGATGCTCCTGCTGCATTTCTTCTTGGATTCACTTGATTTTTGACACATTTTTACAAGGGCTTTTGAACCATACCCTACTCAGGGTGTGATACGTGTTGGAAATACAACCTGTGACCGCGTTCATAACCAATTGAACACCCCTAATCTCCTATCCTAATATTCATTTCACCGTTGCTATGTTTCACCTTGCCTTTAACTCCATGACCTCATGGTTCACCTAGCTACAATACCAATACCTATTTGACTCATAGATATGAGACTTGTATAAATACCTACCTGCCTCACTGAATATATTCAGTCTGTTCTTTACCTGTGAACCCCAAATCAATTCCATCTTCCCATAATACAGAATATGAACATTCATCAAAATTTGCCTTGTGTTTTCAACCAAAGCTTGTTACAACGGTTTCTCCACCGAATATTAATCAATTTGGCTGGATTTAGATGTGTTCTGAAGCCCTAACACTGGGGGCAAAGAATGATGCACTTGAAATCCAAGTGCGTCCAACACATGTGCTCCGCACTCATGCGTGACAGTAACAATAGATCTGTCATAGATTTCTCCTTTTAGTTGACAAAGTGCACCCTGAAATTTCCCTAGAAATGACAAACAACAATCACCTGTTTGTTGCACCTTATGCACAATCCCTTTACCAGCAAGCTATCATGTGCACATGTTATCTTTGTCAAACAAAGGGAGGTTTATCACAGCTTATACACAGAAGCTTTTTTGACATGCTACCAGACCCACAAGTCACCTTTGTCAGGCCTCCACCACATCCACAAAGTATCTTCGTCAGGCTGGCATTGTTCCTGTTTATTTTCTTTGTTTTCTTTGTTTAATAATAACATAAAACCTTTGTTGTATTCAAGTAAAGTTGAAGTTGCATTGTGTTGACGAAAGAATTACTAAAAGGAGAAGTCTATTTCAGATTGATTGTCAATGTCACACATGCATTGGACGCACTTGGCTTCCAAGTGCATTGATCTTTGCCTCCAGTGTAAGCCTGGCATCCATTCTTGCTCTGTGACATACATCTATAGTGCCCAGAAAGAACTGTTCTTTCAGGTATTTGAACAATAGACCATGGCATGCTGATTTCAGAAGAAACTACATACTATGCATGGATGGGACGATATGCCAGACAAATATCTTCAAATAATATCCACAATCAAGCTGTTACAAGTTTCGGTTGAAAACACACAAAGCAAATTTTGGGGATATTTTGTATCACAGCTTGGGTAGGGTATGGATCGAAAACCCTACAAAGCTCTATCAAACATCCCAGAAATCAAGTGAATCCGCCCAGAAATGCGGCAGGGGTGTCAGTTGCAAAGTGTGAGATCAAATTTGATCTTATTTAGGAAATTTTGATGAGTGTCATGCTCATTCACCTGACCTGCCCCCATATAGGTACATATTAGATGGCATGATCCCATCGTGATCTGCCATCCTGTTGGTATCAAAAAGACCTCCATGCCTTACCTGCCAGGAGCACCTTCCTGTAGCTCCCCCCAAGGACTTATAATGCCCTTTTCCTTGAAAATCCCACGTGTCCCCTGGCTATTCTCGGGCCATTCCGAGACATCACTCGGCACACTTTCCGGGATCATTTCCTGTCCCAATCCGCTCGACACTGCATCAGCGGCTTTATGCCGCCATGACCTGTGAGCTCACTGTGTCACACATGTCACAGACTCATTCGCGCTTGCCAACACGCACCCGACACATGCTCCCGACGTGTTCCTGCTCCACCGCCACCGCTTCCAGCCATATAGCACATCTCTTGCATCCACTACTCTGTCACTGAGCCACATACGTGCTATTTGCAATGCCTATCTGCCCTCTCTCTGTATGCCTTCAGTTAGTTTTGCCTCGCCGGGCCGTATCTTCTCTCTTCTGCATCCTTGATGCCCCTGTGATCTTCCTTGCTGTCCAATAATTCACAATAAACTGGATAGAACGCTCTCTGTGCCCCGCATGAACTTGCGACATCCCCAAGTGTCACTTGTGCACTCACTATCTCGCGCACTACCCATTGATGGTTATCGATCGTGCCCTGCTGACTATCCATTAATTGGAATTTCGTGTCGGGCAGATAAGCAGGGGGTATATACATGTTATAACCCCTAAATTTGTACGCCGTTCCTCCTTTTACCATTTTTATCATGCCACCAAAGGGTCTTTCCGGCGGCTCAAAGGTCAACTACGGCACTCGGCGGTCAACTGCGGCCACCACTGTCAGGACTAACCAAACTGGATCCCAGATTCAGAAGGAGAAGCAACTTGCAAACGCCCAAATCGCCAGTATGTTAATTTCGTCCCCGTAATCTATTTATATTGACTTGTACTGATTTAGGCTTGAACCTTGACCAACGTCAAGAGCTGCTGGATGTTGATATGGACAACATCGATTTGCACTACACTTCGCAGGGCTTCAACCTCGATGATTTTGACCTCGACAATGCTGACGGCTTTGTCTCACTGCCCCCTGGCGAGGAAGGAGTTCTCCATAGCCACGCGGGCGGAGAAGTGATTTTCTCTACTATAATGGACGATGTTCTGCCTGGGTAGGTTTCAATTACTTCAATTTCAATTGGTGAATCTGACTTTTTTCATTCCTTTCAGTCGCAGTGATCCCCGTGTCCGTAGCAATTGGGTTCAACTCCAAATCAATGCTTGGACACACCAGATTCCCCACCTAACCGATGCTTACCTCGCCTTCAAGGCAGAAGGTCCAGTCGATGTTGATCATGATATTGCTTGGTCTCTGACTAGCCTATCTTTCTCTGGTACATTATTGCACATTTTAACAGCCTGGTAAATCTGGCTAATCATCCTGGACCCTAGAAAGTGGCCTTCAAACATTCTCTCATCCGCCCGGATCGTCTCGCATAAGCGAATCACTTCTACGTTATGGCTACATTGTTTGCTCGCCGGAGCAACCAATATTGGCAGTCTCCATCCACCTCCTTGAGGTCTACCACCAGCAGCATAGAGTTTGTCCAAGATTCAGTCTCGACGCGCTTGCCAAGAGTCTAAATCATCTCCACAATGTATGTACGTGATCCTTATCTCATTTAGTTTATTTATCTTAATCTTTTGCGTAGATCCCCAGAAAGCCCTATCTGGGCAAGCAGATCAGCATCGTGTATGACACTTATGTCGCGATCATGCAGGAAGTTGATCGCCGAGTCAACGTCGCGCTGAAGCGAAAGGACGGGTGGTACATGGAGAATGTATGCCCACCCTGCCTGTACAAGATGGTCGGCGAACCCACCCTCAACTATTCCTTCCTGGCAGCTATGGACGGCAACAGCTCACTGCAGCTTGTCGACTCGACCTTCCAGTCCGGCGTACCGCGTGTGGATGATCGGAAATCCATGTCTGCTCGATGGATATCCTCGCAAGACGTTGACAAGTTTAAAGATGAGGTGTCAAATGCTCAGAAGAAAGTGCGTATGCCTTTTTAATTTTTCTTTTAATTGTTCTAAATTATGGCCAACTAAGACAAAGAAAGCCCCTGTTCCCAATCCCAGTGCGCCTGCTCCTCCAACTGCGCCCACTGCCTCTTTCGCTCCCGAATCTACGACCACTGCAAACCAGCCACCAATTCTGCATCAGCATCCGATGGCCCGGATGCAGATGGCCCAGATGCAGATGACGAGGACAACGGTGATGTAGCATGGCTCAACATCAACGAGCTCCAGGCCGCCGAGATCACTGAGCTAGAAAACTGCATCAACGCCTGCGTGGAACGATGGCGGGCAGCTGGGCCTGAGGCTTGCAAGAAAATGTTCCAACTTTTTGCGATCTCAGGCATTTTCCTAGCAATGTGTCGCCATGGGCATGTCCTCGTCATGTGTGACATGATCTGAAGTGGGGAATTGTACGCGATTTTTTCCCTTGGCACTACTACACTTTCCCATAGAATGAAATACCCCTTGGCAATCGTTCATCGACTGTTGGAAGATTACGGCGCCGATATAGGTCTCGGCTATGACATTATGTGCGCATTTTTCAAGACCTTGTACTACAGTTCACAGCCAACGCGTGGTTGCTCTGCGTCTGAGGGGTCGTGCCCGCTTTCCACGGACATGCTCACAACCGAGAGTGCCAAATCGGACGGCATCCTCTCTATGTCGAGGGTGTCAGCTTGGAGGACTTTGAGGAATGTGAGAGGACATTTTCCAAGTCCAATCACTTGGCTGGCGTCACTCGACTGGCTACGCCGTTCCATCGACAACAGCAGATAGACGAACACTTCTACTTTCATGATCGTGATAAGCATGCGACATCGGGTAATGTATTGCTCTCCTCCTTTGGGCCCTCTTCTGATCCGATGTTCACAGGTAATTTCATCTTTCAAAATTACTGCCAAGCGGTGGAGAAGATCGACAGAAATACCCAGATCCTCTGAGCTTGAACGAGGGCTCGGTACGTCCAGCACTGACTACGAAGGATTTCTCCAGGAAGAGAGGGCATACTTCCAGAGCAAAAAGGACGAAGACCCTGCAATTGCTTGCGACTGCGAGTATATGGAGTTACTATTCAAACTCCAGACCGCCATGTACGTACTTCACACCTCCCGTTCTCCCACAGGCTAACCCCATCAGCCTGGTGTCCGGCGAGGCCAAGAAAGCCTACCTTCGACTTGATTATGACATTATTCAACTTGGTTTTACCAAACCTCAAATTGCCGCCGTTAACCGTTGTTACCGGACGACTCACACTCGATATCTCGCCATTGAGGAAGAGGTCTGCATATACGAGGACTTCAACAATTACGAGCTGCGCTGGGAACCAGGATCAAAGGAGTACACCGACACCTTGATCTTGATGACAGAACGCAAGTATAGGGGCGCTATCGACAAACTCGAAAGTCTGGTCATCAAGCGCCTGTTTGAGCTAACCAAGCTCGGCATGAGCGGGGTTGGTACGTGTGCAGCTATTCAAGAGATATCTAATTTTAACCTTCACAAGGCTACAAACTTCGCGAGAAGATTAGCAAGGCACTCCGGACTCGCGCAGAGGTGATCCGAACAGTGTTGGAACAATACAACACCGCTGCGAGTCAACTCAATCCACCGCGTCAACATCTTACCTGGGTGTCTGTCATTGACACCGTATCTCTTGGCGAATTTGACTTGCTCCGTGACACGAAGATAGATATACGCACCCTCGCATGGGCGAATCCGGGTAATCACGAGGCCATGGTACTATATTTTGGGATCAAACATGCCAAGGAGGAGATAAATTGTCTCAACGTTGAGATGCACCGGACCCTCGCATTTATGGCGGACGACCACGTCGATTACGTTCACGCCATCCGCGATAACATCATTTTAGCTCCCCATTTAGCTCATGAGCTGTCCCAGCAATGGATAGCACGTACAGCTGTCAAGGCGGTGATTGCTGACCACTTTCGCAAGACAAGTAAATTGCCTGGTTTCACTGGGAGTCTCTTCCCTGGCTCTCAAATTGGACGCGACCCGGCTCTGAATGACCTCGAGAGCCTTCCTCTCTGGGCGGCTCAGGAGTTGGGGATTACGAGGACGCTTGTAGAGTTTGACAAGTCAATGGAATCTGATGAAGAGCAAGATATGGTGCGAGAGACAGACGGAGCAGAGGATTTGGTCATGCAGCTGATGGAGAGGCTTGCTACTGTCGATATGGATGACTTGGATGCACAATAGACACATCTTGTACGGTTAATGGATGCGACTTTTATGCATTTCGACCTTTGGGCGCTCTTTTCTGACTGAGCGCTTACTTTAGCGCCTGTCTTGACAGGTCAATCTGATTGGCCCGGACAATCGGACCGACGCCGGCCTCTACTTTAAAACACCGGAAATGAACAAAACTTAGGACTTTATGAAGCTTCCTTTGAAGAGAAATGCTCGGAATTTGATTCCGAAGACTTCTAATGTATGTATAAATGTTCCATGTGAGGGATATCCCAAGCTATTGAGGGATTAATATTTTACAGCTCATTTTGTGCGTCCACGTGCCAAAAATCATGTTTGAAACCATGTTCCATGAAATGCAACATGCCTAGATGTCGGAAAAATGCGAGAAAATGTGCAATAGACACATATTCAATGCCTTTACGATAATGGAGAAATTTGGACCGGGGTTCCCAGCATGTAAGGATATATGTTTGTGGGTCGAAGATGAACAAGAGCTTAACCAGGTTTATCTATAGAAACATGTTGCACTTCTGGCGCATTTCATGTCCTTTTCTCGCATTAGTCCCTGTATTGCCCAAAAATCCAAGTTTCAACGATAAATTATAATGTATAGAACCTATTAGTATACCGCTGGACCATGAATACACCTCAGGTACCCCCGTACGTCCCGATATTGGCTGAAAGGTCCGAAATTTCAACAAATTTCGGACCTCTTCAATCGTTCCAATCATGAAATATGTTGTTAAGGGTACATGGGTGGCCTGGAATCCAGCTACACCGATGCCTAGGATTCGCACAAAGGTTCCTACATTGCCTGACATTCTGAACTTGTTTGAGCTAAATGTGTATCACGTCTTGTCCAATTGACCTGGAAGTAATGGATAGGCAAGAGTTAACCAGTTCAGTCCCAAATATGAATTCCCACAACAGTTGAAGTACCATACCTATAGATTTCCTTTGTCCAACGAATTCACAATATTTAGCTTACCTGACTTGATATAAAATTGGGATGAGGCCTTAATCTCCGTATATTGTGGAGAATAGCTACCTACACCCATGAGAGACGATTTTGAGTGGGCAGCAGATGGGGAAGCCTGTGAACACGGGCAATCAGTGGTTAGATAGGGGGTCTTTCGCTGAATGCAGACATGTTATCTCCCATCATTTTGTGACATCTCGCATTGTCGTCTCTCTCTCTCTCTCTCATCCCTCATCCCCCATCGATGGCTCATAACTGGGGGTACCCCAACGTCAACATCCCAGTGCCCACCAACTCGTATGGTCAGCCCCCTCCTGCACTGCTCACCCGCTGGGCCGATATCAGGTTTACGCCCCTTGGCCTCTACAACCTCCGTCGCCACCTTGGTGTCCACGACGGAAAAAACTACATCAAGTATCAAGCGCGATTCGATTCTGCCAATCTGGGGTGGGTCACTCATAATATGAGCCAGGATGGCTAGCACAAGGTCCAGGGGGAAGTCTTCCACCCTGAGTTCCTCAATCTGCGGGTGGCGACCCCTGCTGGTGATCCGGGTTCCAAGATACGGAAGGCGTTGGAGGACCGGGTGCTCAAGTTGATCTGGGATTTGGTGCATCCCCTACCCCCTTTCCTGTCTTCTCTTACTAAGTTTTTACGACAGGCAACACTGTTGGATCGCGCCTTTGGCGGGACCACGTTCATCTTTCATGCCAACGGCGCCATCCAACCTGGCACCCCCAACAAACCCCAGTATTACCGGGCCAAGGCCTACATGCCACCCGCGTTCATCCGCCGCAACCCTGGGAGCCATCTCGCCATCGCTCATATGGCGCAGATATTCATCGAGTACATCGCCATGCCCACCGCCAACTGCTGGCTGCGGACCGCCCGTGCACTGGGCTGGCCGTTGAAGGACAATGCCAAGCGACGCCCCCATCCTAACTGCACCCCTGCTTTCTATGTCCCCACCCCTTTCGTTGGAACCGCTGAGTACTCCTTTGCAGGTCGTGAGACCCAAACCCTCCCCCTACTGCCAATGTTCTCTCCCACTCCAGCTACCCCTTTGCCTTTGGCTCCACCTCCTATCACATTGTTGCCAGTGTCCTCCCAAACTTATGGCCCAGTCATCGACTTGGACGACACAGATGAATATGTCTTAGAACTCTCTGAGAAGGTCTTCATTCTTGAGACAGAGCTGGCCAAGGCACACAGCACTGCCGACAAGCAAATGGGTACCATTGTCGAGTATGAGGAGCGCGAGGGCCATCTGCTTGAGCAGGAACAAGCACTCCAGTCGACGATTCAAGACCTCAATACTTGCCTGTACGAGCTGGAGGCACGGGAGCAGGAGCTTGAGGGCGAGGTTGCAGAGCTGCAAGCGGAAGGTGCCGTGCTACACTCTCGCGTCTCAGGTGCGCCCTTTTTTTCATCTCATATATTCTTCACACTGATATACAGTAGCGGCTCTGGCGATTGCAGCACCGTCAACACTGACACCGGTCCTCAGGTCTCCGTCCAAGTCCCCGTCCAAGTCCACCTCCACTTCCACTGTCTTTCTCTGCCACGCTACTCCGGTCTCCCCTCACCGCCCTGTCGCATCAACTTCAAGCCTCGTGTTCTTGCCCTTGCCACGAGCACCAGCTGCAGCCCAACTTGGACCATCAACCAAGGAGTACGTTACCGCCAATCAACTAGGTGATTATCGGCCCACCCTCGACCTGATCATTTGACACCTTTCCCCGGTCAAGTACCATTCCGAGGGTGGCAAGGCTGGGGCTTGAAGAGGAGGTTTTGGAAGGTCTGCTGGACACAATGAGCATGGACAATTCACGTACTATCTAGTGTCCCTTGTATATTTTTCTGCGTGCTTAATTTCAGTGATTCAATGGATCAATTACGATAAGACTAAGTTTAGAAATTTGATGGGGCCTGACCCGCTTCGCAAGCCACTGCTGAATTCTTGTCCTCTCGTCTACACAGCGCGTCGCGCTTCTCACAAAACACTCACATGCCTTCGACATTTACCACCATCACGTCTGCCAGCCACTCGCACGCTTAACATACCCAACCGAAGCCTCGTGCTCCCCTCACCAATGAAGAGAAGAAGGAGAAAAATGAGCGGCAGCTCGAGAAGCAGAGTGGATTCAACCATGAAGTGGGGGAATGGCTTTCATACACGTACACCCAGGCCGACTGGATTGCTGAGAAATATAGCAAGCCACAGCAATACGTTCTCGACGTTTTCTTCCAGGGCGGCGCGCATATGGTCCACCACCAACAAAAGGTCAACCCATATAATGCATTCAAAAGTGAGAAAGCGGCTGAATGCCGTGAAGGTGCGTGGTTGCGACCCAGTCCGAGGTGTTATACTTATCTAAGAAGTTATCTTTCTTTTCTTTTCACAGCCGGTGAAACCAAGAATGCGGCACAAATCCACGAGGACCACTTTGTGGAATACAGCGAGTTAACTGACGAGCAGAAGGACGAACTCTGCAAACGCTATAGCAGCAACAGGGTGTCGGTCCCGTTGCGCCGCGACACGCCCCGCGACAAAATTCAAGATGTTGTGAATATTGTGCGGAACATGCAGCTACTCGTACGCACACCATCTTTCCTCTTAATGCCACTAATTTCTTCAAAAGATGGTGGGCCTCAGCATGCGTGTCGGTGTTGAAGGTTTTTTTTTTGCATTGTCCGCAACACCACCTTCTTCCACATCATGCCCCAATGGTATTTCACATCCAGGGAGCTCGAGAACTACATGAAGATCGCCTGCCGCAAAACTTGGAACACTAACGACGTTGAGACAGAGATTGAGGCTTTCACTATCGCGGGATGCGATGTAATGAGTACGTCGTTATCATATTCATATTGTTCCTCTGCTAACTTCTGCTTAGATTTGCTTTGTACCTCAAAGCAGAAAGCTGATTATCTCAAGTGTGAGATACGGGACCTCATCTGTGAGAAGCTTTGTGGGTTGTCTCCGTTCCATGGACCAGCGAATTGCTAACGGTTTGCAGGGAGGCTACCGGCAACGACAACATCGAAATGTAGTATGTGAATTACAAGGAGGAAATCGTCATCAAGCATGGGGTGAAGTTGGTGAACTGGACACCATCCAAGTTCGTCAACCCCAGCAAGCTCAGCTCAGCCATCCTGCCTCTTCAAGACCTCCTCGCCGCAATCAAAAGCGGTGTCTGCAAGTTTGTCAAGCTAACGTGGGAGGAGCGCACTGACTGTGAGAAGAAATACGAGGAGGACATCGTCGCTGGCCATCGTGTGCGCCCTCACTGTGCCATTTGTTCCGACGCTGGCAAGAAGCGCAAGGTGGCAGACAGTAGTATGGGGGAGAATGGATTTCCCGATGACAACGAGGACAAAGAGGCAGGAGGAGGCAAGGAAGATGATGGTGCATCTCATGCCCATACATGCAAGGCCAATACTGACCAGCTGTAGATGACGAGGACGCGCCAGTGCCGGCAAAGCGTGCAAAGAAGACGATGGTACCAACCGCCGACACGGACAATGAAGGCCCTGCGAAGGAGGTGCAGCCACCCACGCGGAAGGCCAAGCCCACAGCTAAGAAGGCGAAGGCGAAGGCGAAGGCCGTAAAGGCGAAGGTGCCATCGAAGAAGGCAGCAAAGTCCAAGCTCACCCGCGCCGCACTTGCAAAGATGAAGGCGCAGAAGATGGAGAAGGGCCAGAAGAAGAAGAGCCACCGCATCATCAAAGATTCCGATGATGAGAGCCCACCGCATCAACCTCCGCCATGCCTGATGCACCCACCTCGGGAGCTGCTGCCCCTGATGCGCCCGATGCGCCCACCTCGACTCCCACGCCTGACGCCCCTGCCTCGACTTCTGCTCCTGGCGCTGGCTTGGGCTCTGCCACCCCCGATGAGCCCACCGACACCCCTGCCATTTAATTACGCGCACTATTTAGTCACACGAATGTCTTAGTTTTAAATACCATGTGCTCAATTCATATGCTTTTCATCTCTATAGTGTGATGTGATTGGTATTATAAGGTGATGTGCTTATTTTATCAGGTAGGAGGCAGCGCGAGGGTGCAACGACAGGCACGACGGCGGGCAGTGGCAGCCGTGACAAGTGTTACACGACGATGACAGGTGATGGAAGATTATCACCCGTTTTGGATGTGGGAATGATGGCGGGAAGGGCCGCATAGTAGCCGAGAGCCGAGCGGCCCGAGCTGCAGGGCGCTCTCAAGAGGTTTAAGTCCCTGAGGGAGAGCTACAGGAAGGTGCTCCTGGCGGGTAAGGTGTGGAGGTCTTTTTGATACCAACAGGATGGCAGATCACGATGGGTTCATGCCATCTAATATGTACCTATATGGGGGCAGGTCAGGTGGCTCATTGCAAACAGCTGTAATAAATATTTGTTGCATTATTTGAAACACATCAGGTTGAAATGGCAATGTATGCCAGAACTGTCAGTGTTTAAATTTGCTTTTGACCATTGTTTAACTTCAATTTACATACATGTCTGAAGGATCCTGCCAAAATTCCAAAACAAAGAACTAAAATTGGGAGTTGACTTTTGGTTGGTTCAAGGTCTGTGTTCCATGGGAAAAGAAGAACCTGCTGGACTCATACTTCCATGCAGAGCAGTGGCCTCAAAGTACACATTACAGGAATGGCTGAAAGAAATCAGGGAAAATACCTGGTGTCATCAGAGTGTATTGAATGAACAGATGCTACACCACCATTCTGTGATCTTGGGTCAATTCAGTGTAATGGGACCTTTGTAAAATCAGCCATGTTTTTTACCAAAATCAAGTTGAATTCAACCTCACAACAATGTTTCACCCTCTTTATAAAATTATGTCTGTCTGTCCGTCCGTCTGTCCGAAGCCTTTTCAAACTCCGCTAATCTAATTGATCATCTCTTTAGGGCAGGTCCCGGGAACTGGCGAAGCGGAGTCTAAAAAACCTGCTTGGCAAAGTCGGCTGCCTCAAACGAAGTGCTGGGGTACTTCGTGCCCCAGCACGCTCTTGTTGTGATAAAACTCAGTGGTATTCGAAACTGTGTTTAGAATGCAGTAGCATCAATTTGGCTTTTTTCGGCCCGTGATTTACATTGAGCATGACTGATTATGATGTGGCATTGCTGTTGATGGACCAACGTTGAACTGAGGTCCACCATGGCTCAAACCCAGGTTACCTCCCCTCCAAGTCCATTTAGCCCTATACATCTAGCACCACCAATATATTTCCTTCTCGCCCCTGTCATCCATCCTTCACCTGAGCACTGGCGGCTGGAATTGCAACCACACTATCATATAGTACTAATATTATTGTGCTACCTACCGAGAATTGGCCTCAAACAAAATGGGAAGCTCACGTGTGATGGAGGCACATGCTGCAGCAATCCAGCTCAATTTCATCTGCCTTCATGGTGGTTTGGCATAGTTGGTGTCTTGATTTTCTCGAAACTCTGACGGAATTCCTCATTTATTTGCCAGGCATTCAAATCTTCTTGCTCGTATTTATTTCAACTATTTCCTCTTTCAGCAGGATTTTGACGTTGATTTGAGGTCGAGGAACCCCCATGTCGATTTGACGTGGGTCCCATTACGCCGGTTTGGGGTCAGTTTCATCACCCATCAACCTCACAGCCTCCGCCCTGGGACCCAGGGTGCTGGCGAACCGGTGGTGTACTGCTGATATATACATACCAATTTTGGTTCCAAAATCGGGCGGGAAATCACTCCAGGGTGAGTCCTGGGTGACTCGGATCTCTCATCTCACCTTGGGGTTGCCATTGAATGATTTAAGTTATATAGCACTCGGCAGGGGTTGTCAAATAAATCCAAAGATGGTAACCAGTTTTCAGCTCCGACCGCCGGTCCCAGGTCGTATGTCAAAGAAATCACGTTAACCTGACAGTAACATTCACTTTAGCGATGCAGACCCGAATCTATTTCCGACGTTTCGATATGCCGAGTCCGGCCACGAATATTGTGGTATCGGTTCGACAGAATTTGGGTCGCTCAATGCTTGAGCAGCCCGAGTCGCGAGCTTCAAGAGCAAGATGGACCTCCACCGTGTTTGCCGCGTTGCGATGGGACCTGCATGACGTAAGGTCGGTTGCTGTTTGAAACGCGGGCGGTGACCAAACAGATTTGGCATCGCCACGTGCACGTGGTGACGGGGACGCACTCCGCTTTGCGACCACGACCATTACAAACGCATTTCCCTTCACGCCTTTTCGCCCTACGTGGACTCACTTTTTGGGCCAGTCCCTCGATACGCGGGTACTCAGTGACACCCTCTAAGCTTTCACTTGGTCCGTCACTGCTCTCAGCGTTTTCTGCGCTTCTTCCGACTTACAGCTAGGCACACAGACGCACGATGAATCGGCAGTCCACGCTGCACCAGCGCATGGAGGCGGTCACCAACCTGGCCGCGCTGTCGGCTCTGTCGGACGATGCCATCGTCGCCTGCCTGCGCGAGCGCTTCATGTCCGACACAATATACACCAATATCGGCTCTTCCGGCCTCGTCGCCCTCAATCCCCACAAATATGTCCCCACCAGCGCCGACTCCATCATGCACAAGTACGCCGCCGAATATCGCAACACCAGCGACGACAAAGAGATGCTGCCGCCGCACATTTTCCAGCTGGCGAACAACGCATATTACCATATGAAGAGGACGACTCAGGATCAGGCCATTATATTCAGGTGCATCTTGTTCTTGTTCTTCCTGTTCGCGCATTTCCTAAAAATCTTTCCGCAGTGGAGAGACCGCCAGCGGCAAATCCGAGAACCGCCGGCTCGCGATCAAGACGCTGCTCGAGCTCAGCGTTCCCAATCCGGGCAAAAAGGGCTCCAAACTCGCGACGCAAGTCCCCGCGTCCGAGTTTGTGCTCGAGTCCTTCGGGAATGCGCGGACGCTCTTCAATCCCAATGCGTCGCGCTTTGGGAAATACACCGAGCTGCAGTTCAGCGATCGAGGCCGTCTGCAGGGTATCAAAACCCTCGACTACTACCTCGAGCGTAACCGCGTTGCCGGCGCCCCAAATGGCGAGCGGAACTTCCACATTTTCTATTACCTCGTCGCCGGCGCCACAGCCGAGGAGCGCCAGCACCTCCATCTCCTCGACAAGACCACCTACCGCTACCTCGGCCAGCACCGCGCCCCCAACGCCCCGAATGCGCGCCCCACCGACGACGCCATGCGCTTCGACCAGCTCAAGGTCGCGCTTAAAACAATCGGCCTGTCTAAGCGCCACGTCGCCCAGACCTGCCAGCTCGTCGCCGCCATCCTCCACCTCGGCAATCTCGAGTTCACCATCGACCGCCACCGGAACGAAGACGCCGCCGTCGTGCGCAACACGGACGTCTGCGAGATCGCCGCCGACTTCCTCGGCGTCAACCCGGGCGATCTCGAGCAAGCCCTGTCGTACAAGACAAAGCTCGTCAAGAAGGAGCTGTGTACTGTCTTCCTCGATCCCGACGGCGCCTCCGACAATCGCGACGACCTCGCCAAGACGCTTTACTCCTTGCTCTTCGCGTGGCTCAACGAGCACATCAACCAGCGACTCTGCAAGGAAGACTTCAGCACGTTCATCGGTCTCTTCGACCTCCCCGGCCCCCAGAATTTGTCGTCGCGCCCCAACTCGCTCGACCAATTTTGCATCAATTTCGCAAACGAGCGGCTGCAGAGCTGGACGCAGCACCGCCTCTTCGAGTCCCACGTCGCCGAGTATACCACCGAAGGGCTCATTCCGCGCTGGGTCCCCGCGGGCATCCCGTACTTCGACAACGCCGAGTGCATCCGGCTCCTCCAGAATAAGCCCGGCGGCCTCGTGCACATCATGGACGACCAGGCGCGCCGCGCGCCCAAGAAGACCGACCATACGATGGTCGAGGCCTTCCAGAAGCGCTGGGGGAACCACTCCTCCTTCAAAACCGGCGGCCTTGACCGCGCCGGCTTCCCCACCTTCACCGTCAGCCACTTCAACGGCCCCGTCACGTACAGCGCCGAAGGCTTCCTCGCGCGCAACCAGGACTCCCTCAACCCCGATTTCGTCAGCCTTCTGCGCGGCGATGGCGGGGGCTCGATGAACCCGTTCGTCAAGGGCCTCTTCAGCGGGCGAGCGATCGCGACGCAAGCCCACCCGCGCAACGAAGACACCATCGTCGCCGCGCAGCAGCCCGTCAAGCCCATGCGCGCGCCGTCCACACGGCGCAAGAACACCGTGCGTCGTACGCCTATGTCGCCCGGTGGGGGCGCGGGCGCGGACATCCCTGAGGACGAGGAGCTGGGCGCCGAGAGCGGTGGTTCTGGTACGGCGGCTGTCGCGGGCGAGTTCCGCGCGGCGCTCGACACGCTGTTCGCGACACTCGACGAGACGCAGGCGTGGCATGTCTTTTGCATCAACCCGAACGACTCGCAGCTGCCGAATCAGCTCGAGGGGCGCAGCGTCAAGGGCCAGGTGCGCAGCGCGGGACTGGCGCAGGTGGCGCAGCGCAATGGGAGCGTGTTTGAGGTCGGGATGATGTTTGCGGAGTTTTGTGAGCGGTACCAGGAGGGGCTCGAGGCGGGCGGCGTCACCGAGGGCTCGGAGAAGGAGCGCGTCGAGCAGGCGTGCACGGCGTTTTCGCTGGCGGAGAAGGATATTGTCGTCGGCGTTCACAAGGTGCGCCAGCTCTCTTCCATCATGCCAGCTCATACTCACGTTTCATAGGTGTACCTCTCGCAAGCTGCGTTCCACAAGTTCGAGGACCAGCTACGGTCGCGCGACACCGAGGAGCAGAAGCGCAACCGCATGCGCGACGCGGAGATCGACGGTGGCCTCGACCCGCGCGGCGCCGACCCGTACGCGCCGTACCCCTCGCCCATGCTCGAGGGCGAGGCGTCGCCCTGGGCGGGCGGCTACGGCGACTCATACAACACCTCGACGCAGGCGCTCCCGCTCGTCGCCAACGCGTCACCGTTCCAGCGCGCGGACCTCTACGACCGCGACGCGGACGACTACGACGAGAACAAGTCGCTGCGCGGCGCATCGGACTTTGACGCGCAGAGCCGGTTCACGTCGCACGTTGAAGGCGACACGGCGTCCAACTTTGGGAGCGAGAGCTATGCGCCATCGCGGAATATGTTTGGCGCGGGCGACACGAAAGGTGCGCCGCTGCTCGACAAGGACGCGCTGGCGGGCGAGATTCAGGAGGGCGAGACGGCGGAGGTAATCAAGGAGTCGAGCGCGCGTCGGCGCTGGGTGACCCTGTGCTGGCTGCTCACCTGGTGGGTGCCGAACCCGTGTCTCAGCTACTTCGGGCGCATGAAGCGGCTGGACGTGCGCCAGGCGTGGCGCGAGAAGTTTGCGCTCAATATCCTCATCTGGTTCGCGTGTCTCTGCACGGCGTTCGTCATCGTCGCGCTTGGCCGCCTCATCTGCCCCACGGAACACGTCTTCAGCTCGTCCGAGCTCGCGTCGCACAGTTTTACGTTTAGCCCGAACAACGTATATACCTCGGTGCGCGGGGAGATCTTTAATCTCAATACGATCACCTCGCTGCATTCGCGTATCGTCAGCGTCGTCCCAGCTAAGACCATCCTCAAGACGTACGGAGGCACCAGCGCCGACAACATCTTCCCTGTCCAGGTACGTTGCTCGTTGTCCATCTATCCTCCATGCTAATATTTCTTTCCCCAGGTCAGTGCGTTGTGTAACGGCGTCGACGGCGGCGTCAGCCCGTACATCGTCTTCTCCTCGTCCAACAACACGGACGTCAACTCGCAGTACCACGACTTCCGCTTTTTCACCAACGACTCACGGCCCGATTGGTACTTTGAGAGCATGGTGCAGATGCGCTGGACCTCACGCGTGGGCTGGGTCGGGCTGACGCCCAAGGAGATCCGCACCAAGGCGAACAACGGCAGCTCGATCGGGATATACAACGGGCTCGTGTACGACCTGACCAACTATATCCAAACGCCGCGCGGCGTGCAGGCGCCCGCGGGCGAGAACCCACCGTCCGTCGACACCAACTTCATGTCGGACCAAGTCGTCGATATCTTCAAGCTGAGCGCGGGCGGAGACGTCACGAAGCAGATCAACAACCTTAATCTCACGCCGGACCAGCTCGCGCGGCAGAAGGTGTGCCTGCGGAATTTGTTCACGGTCGGGAAGGTCGATACGCGCGAGTCGGCAAAGTGTATATTCTCGACGTACCTCCTCCTCATCCTCTCCATCATCATGGTCTCCGTCATCGGCTTCAAGTTCCTCGCGTCGATCAGTCTGGCGGGCGTCCGTGCGCCCGAGGACCACGACAAGTTCGTCATTTGTCAGGTCCCTTGTTACACCGAAGGCGACAGCTCGCTGCGCAAGACGATCGACTCGCTCGCGCAGCTCAAGTACGACGACAAGCGCAAGCTCCTGCTCATCATCTGCGACGGGATGATCGTCGGCTCCGGGAACGACCGCCCCACGCCGCGCATCGTGCTCGACATCCTCGGCGCGGACCCGAACCTCGACCCGGAGCCGCTGAGCTTCCTCTCGCTTGGCGAGGGCGCGAAGCAGCACAATATGGGCAAGGTCTACTCGGGCTTGTACGAGTGCAAGGGCCACGTTGTGCCGTACCTCGTCATCGCCAAGGTCGGGAAGCCGACGGAGCGCTCGCGCCCGGGCAATCGTGGCAAGCGGGACTCGCAGATGCTCCTCATGCACTTCTTGA
The DNA here is from genome assembly GCA_029281465.1 of Mycena epipterygia. Classification (NCBI taxonomy): domain Eukaryota; kingdom Fungi; phylum Basidiomycota; class Agaricomycetes; order Agaricales; family Mycenaceae; genus Mycena; species Mycena epipterygia. The sequence goes on along the minus strand of JARJCQ010000137.1, from coordinate 78,737 downwards.
ACAAGGTAAGCTACGCTACTCGTGCTCTTCGCTGGCTTTCTTTCTGACTCTAAGCAGGTCCACTTTAACTCGCCGATGAACCCGCTCGAGCTGGAGATGTACCACCAGATCAAGAATGTCATCGGTGTGAACCCCACGTTCTATGAGTATGTGTTCATGGTGGACGCCGACACCACTGTCGACCAGTTCTCCGTCAATCGTCTTATCTCTTCGTACGTCTCCGTTTATGGTAACTTTACTCCTTGCTTACCTTTCGCCCAGTATGATCCACGACAAGAAGCTTCTCGGCGTCTGCGGCGAGACAGAGCTCGCCAACGCCAAGCAGTCGCTCATCACCATGATGCAGGTAAGCGCGCCCAGCCACACAGCATATTTCCCTCCGCTGACGTTCTTCCAGGTCTATGAGTACTTCATCTCGCACAACATGGCTAAGGCCTTCGAGAGTCTCTTCGGCTCCGTCACCTGTCTCCCCGGTTGCTTCACCCTCTACCGCCTGCGCACGCCTGACACGCACAAGCCGCTCCTCATCTCGAACCAGCTCATCCAGGACTACTCGGAGAATCGCGTCGACACGCTCCACATGAAGAATCTGCTCCATCTCGGAGAGGATCGTTACCTCACCACCCTCCTCCTGAAGCACTTTCCGCTCCACAAGACGCAATTCGTCCGCGACGCCCACGCTTACACTGTCGCCCCCGATGACTGGAAGGTGCTCCTGTCCCAGCGTCGTCGCTGGATCAACTCGACGGTGCACAATCTCGGCGAACTCATCTTCTTGGAGCAGCTATGCGGCTTCTGCTGTTTCTCCATGCGGTTCATCGTCATGATTGATTTGGTCTCGACGTTGACACAGCCCGTCACTGTCGCCTATGTGAGTATTTCTCGCCCTTGTACGATCGCATTCCCTTACTCACTCTCCGATTTAGATCGTGTATCTCATATACCTGGTCACCGCGGAGCACGAGCAGATCCAGACGATCTCGCTCGTCATGATCATCGCCATCTACGCGATTCAGGCGCTCGTCTTTGTTCTTCGGCGCAAGTGGGACATGGTCGGCTGGATGTTCTTCTACATCCTGGCCATCCCGATCTTCTCCTTCATGCTGCCGCTGTACTCGTTCTGGAAGATGGACGACTTCTCGTGGGGTGCTACGCGTCTTGTGCTCGGAGAGTCAGGCAAGAAAATGATTGTCCATGTGCGTACCTTCCCAGCGCTGCTCCTTTTCGTTTGCTGATCATGCATGTGTAGGACGAGGGTAAGTTTGACCCTCGCGTCATTCCACTTAAGTCTTGGAACGATTACGTGCGTCATTCGCCTCTGTATTCTATCCCATTCACTGACAATCTCCCCTTAGGAAAACGAGCTATGGGACAAGGAGTCGAATCACAGCATTGGCTCCTGGGTACCACCGCCGAAGCTCCGCAACGAGGGTTACGCCGAGTCGCACACAGCGTCGCTCTACGGGCGCGAAACGACCTACGAGCCGCGCGGATATTCGCCTGCGCCATCCCAGGTCGGAGGGTACGCTGCGATGCATTACCCGCCGCCTGGGTACCAGTCCGGCCGCAACACGCCACAATCGATGTACCACCCGATGAACAACGAGTCGCGGCCCATGACCAACTACTTGGACGTCCCGATCCCGACGAGCGGAAGCCCCGACGATCTTGATCTGCCGCCGGGCGCGCCCACCGAGGCGGATCTGGATCGGGCGGTCCAGGACGTGCTCCGCTCGGCAGATCTCAACTCGATCACGAAACGGGAGATTCGGAGGCGACTGGAGGCGCACTTTGGGATGGACCTCACGTCGCGCAAGGCGACGATCAACGCGGCCATTGACAGGGTACTTCTTAGCCATGCTTGATTGGACAGTGCGTCGTTATATTCTGGAATTTTTCTTTTGTTCGTATGTTTATCTGGACATTCTGCACGGATCCTCGCTAGTTACTACCCTCCTTCTTGCACCTGCTACGTATCGACCGGACACTGCACCAATGTTCCCTACATCTTAATAATTAGCAAAGTATTAGACTGTCGCTTCTGAAGCAACGCATGCATATACAGATATGGTTTTGAGTTGTCATGTGATTCTTAGAAGGCATTTCTCCATTCTTCGTGGAAAGACGGGGTTCGGGCTTTAGACAGACAAGAAAAGTAGTATAAAGTTGTAGCTGTTCAATTCGAGGGGATGTGCATGTCGTAGACAAGGGAATCGGTATAAAATCATACCCTCCGCTCGAGATGTGGACATCCTCTCTTACCCACACCACCATTCCCATACATCCCGCCATGAAATATTCCATCCTAGCCCTCCTCACAGCCTTCGTCGTCGCCGCTGCAGCGGCCCCCCGAGTGAGTGGGCCTGGGCCAGTGATCAACCACTTTGCGCTCTCCAACGCCCGCGCGGGCAGCCGATGGCACAAACAAGATAAGGTGGTATACGGCCACGAGAGCTCCGCGATCCTTGAGATAGAACCCCGGCCTAAGCCCGTGGGACTGCTGGTATGTCGATCCATTCGCGCTCCCCCCTGTCGTGATCGTTAACTGTCGACGTCCAGGAAGGGGATGCCTCCGGGCCAGTGATCAACTAATTTGCCATCCTCCAAGTCGAAGAACGCCCTCGCACGCAGCCGCTAGCACAAACGAGATGGGGCGGTAGACGGTGAGCTGTCGTCACCGACCCTTGAGATGGATCCCGAGCTGCTGATATGTCGATTCGTTCGCGCACCCGGTATTGATCATTTATTGTCGACGTTCACGAAGGGGAAGCGGCGGATAGATCCGAAGCGAAGTCCCTCGTCGCTAGCAGGATCCCTTTGCAGTGTTTGGCAGCTAAGTTACCACAAGCTGTCCCGAGTTGCGGCGGCGCGGGGTTGGCTGGGTGGAAGAGAAACGCTGACCACGACGAAGGAAGCGCGGAACAGAAGATGATATGTTCGGACCTGAATAGACGACGGTTTGCCCCAAAGATACGCAGTGAGAACAGGAGAATCTGAATTCCGGATGATAGCATGAAAACTTGATGCTGCAGCTAGGGCGCAATTCAATTCAAAACAGCCTAAATATAGGTTCTAGGCTGCTGGCCTGCGTCCTCTGGAATTGATTGTGCAACAAATGGGTGTGCGAGAACGACGTCACCAGTCCAACCTTCTCCATTCCCAGTATCGCTCATCGCCGTCTATCGCGAGTAAGTGAAATGTGCGCGGTAGTCTTCGTATGACGTCTTCGTAAGATGTCGGAAGCCTGAAGACCTGACTGAGCGCTGCACGATGACTGGCAGTGACAAGAGAGGTACGTGGCTGTGCTATTCACTAATCCCAAGTTGGTCACGGTCCTTTAATCTTCTCGCTCGCTCGCTGGATTGGATTCTATGCGTGCCACTTGGCCGGACGGACCTTTTCATTAATGTTCGCTTGTTACTGTCCGAGTTCTGTGATAACCGACTTGCCAATTAAGGACGCACGAGCGAGGAACGAGCTGGTGTCGATAAAGTGTCTGCCAAGCGAGACTAGGACGCACGCCATAATTGGTTTCAACGGAGCTCTCGCCGACATGGACGTCCGACGCCATCATTGGCTTTTGAACTCTTCCAGAATTGAATATAAACGTCCTTTCAGTACCTGCCGGACTTGCAAAAATACTGGTTTTAGCTGCGTCCGGTTCTACACCGATACCAGCACATGCAAGCTCGCAACCTGTGATTTTCCCAGTGCGAGAGACACGGCATGTCCATCTACACTACTTCTGCGCGTTCTCGCTAGGGTCACACGAAGAAACTAGATTGATCGACGACGGATGTATTCCACCCCTTGTCCATGAATCACCACACATTCTCCGGCCATGGCCAGTATATGAACCAACACCCTCTTCAGACCAATTTCCAATCGAACGCGCAGCATATCTATCCCGCCTTTACATGACTCTGCCCGAGTTTCTCAGCCTAGTCCTCGGCGCCACCGTGACGGCGCCCTGCTTGGCCCAGCTGCAGATTAATTGTTTCATCCTTGGGTCTCGTTTGAATGCTCTGGCTTCGCCCCAGCCTTCTGTGATGCCCTCGGAAACTCCGGGGAACATCTACCTCCCCGACTAAATAATCTACGCGGCACCTCATTCTGTGCGTATAGATCGCGCCGAACGACACCATCGCGCGCTGCTTCAACAGGTCGACTACGGGAAGCCAATGTTCGTGCCGCTACGCCCGAACCCTAGGAGCAACGTATTGACTGACGTTCTCCAGGCTTGTTTACCGCAGCCAATGTCTTGACTACCGCAGGCATTGCCGTCATGACGGACTATTCCACGGAGTCGCCTGAGATTGTTCCCAGGTACGCAGGCGTCCTGCGTTTGCGATGCTTAACGCTAATACATTGGCGTTTGATACTAGGGTGGTAACGGACAGTTCACTGGATTGTTGTTCTGGGTCCCAATAATGGGGCGTGTACTCATATGTGTCTCGGTGGTCCAACATTTTTCTATGCTTGAAGCTTCTTACATATTGCTCCACACTTTTTTAAAGCCTCAAGTCAGACAACGTTTCATCCCGATCCCGGGAGTACATTTGTTTCCACAAACCATTTCGTCGTTTCAGGCCAAAGTATTGTACATGCGAATATTCATATTTTCATTCAGGTCTTTGCCCATTCATCAATCTGCTTCACTACCACCGTGACTTGACTCGTGGATAACAGCGTCCTCCCGAGAGACCCCAACCCTTCGGAGTTCATATCCAGGGCCGCAGGTGTCGAAATCAATAGTAATCTCGTGGACCCCTGCCGATGGCACCTGGACCGCAAAATTGTCTCGCTGGAAGTCTACAGTTGTCCTCTTAACCCGTATGGTCGTCGTATTGGACACTGGTGTGGTGTGAAGTGTCCAGTTGATTTTGATTTGCCGCTCATTTATTCGATGCCAGAAGTCCACTCGGAATTTTCCTCCTTGCGCCGTCTTGATGAACAGAACACCCTTCGCGTGGACGTCGTTTATTGATATAGAAATTCCCGACGCGGAGCATCTGGACTGATCTGGAAAGCAAAACCACGATACAGCATCATCTCCATGGGGAATAGATGTGGTACTACCCCAGTCGTGCCTGTTTGCCTGGAGCGTGGTCAATAGCGAAGATGACACGACCTCGGAAAAGCTAATTTGCAAGATGTTGGGGTTTGACTGTGCGATTTTGGTAAGCTGCGGGAGCCAATGGGCGGAGCACTGTAGAAGGGAAACACCAGGAACGTTTTTGATGTGGGAGATGACTGCTGGAAGCTGATCATTGCGGAGGTTGCTCAAGTCGAACACCGTGCATCCTCGATCCACCATGACTTTAATCAACTCTGCGTCATGGGCACAGGCCGGATATGCCGCAAAAATCGCATGAGCAAGACAGGGGTTCAACGATGTAGATTTCTCCCACATCCCGAGTCTTTTCTGTACCTGTTCCCTCTCCCGCATCCAAATTCTTCGAGAAACATCTTGGAAAGAACCGTCACAGTTGAACTCCGGGTCCTCGCTATCGTCGCCATTAAGCCTGCCACTGGGCTCCGCCACCTTCCGAAGCTTGGCCCGTAGGTCATCCACGTGATGGATGAAATCCGACCGAGACTCAGAGCCCCTGTACGGCAGTATTTTAGTCAACATTTCCTCGTACTTGACGATCCTTTTTGTAGAAGCTTCATTCCGGGAATTATGTGCCGATCGGACCTCCAACTTTTGGGCGTATGTGTAGAAAACTTCTTTGGTCGTTTCACTGCCGGGTGCAGTTTTCTCCCGCAGCAGCGTATCAAAGCGTAAACTCTCGTAAACCAACAATGACTCCATAGCCACACCAAACTCGGTAAACCTGTCAATGGTTTGCTGGGGATTTCGATGTGCGGCTGGCTCGTAGATGAGGAATTCAGCCATGCACTCCACAATCTGCAAGTCCCTTTCTCGATAAAAGTCGTCCCTCCATTGGCCAGCGATTTTTTGCAACTCCGCGTATCGTTTTACCAGCTCACATGTGAGCGGTGTTTCAACCTGCTCAGAGTTCGACTCTGTAATTTCGCCTCTTTTTTCCCCACGACGATCCATGCCCCAGGAGAGACGGAGTCCCCCGATGCGATCTTGCCCTCCGATGCGGTTGGCAATCTCTCGGGAATGCTCGTTGATTAGATTGAAACGTTTTGTTTCCCTAAATTCGTGGTTTTCGTAGAGAACAGTGTTGTATTTTGCGTTTGCCATCATAATTCCCGTGTCCTGTAAAGTTGCTGAATAGACTTTGGGGGACACAGTGCTGCCGGAAGTAGTGGCCGAGTTGCATGGGCATCGGTGCTCCAGCACAAATGTACTCCGGGATTCCAGATCGAGAACGACGGTGAGCAGAAATGTATCCTCTGAACTACTCGCGAGGGCGTAGTAAATGGCGATGTGGTGACCAGGGTCGCTGAATCGTTCCGCCGGCCCTGTGTATGGCGAAATATAATCCAGAAAACGACCGTCACTCAGAATTAGGAATGGCTGGTGAGCGTGAGCGATACAGTGCTTGTAATCTTGCACGGCTGTGACTATCGGTGCCTTGTTTTGGAGCTTCAGCATCAAACGGAGGTTCGTGTCCTCATCCCATGACGGGTTGAGTCCCCATATGCATATGCGAAGGATGGCCAGGGCAACTTCGACAGCCAACCATATGTACGTATTGGTTGTCGTTGCACGTTGCACTACCGTGAAGCAGCCCAGGTATCCAACCGCCGTACACCCGATACTAATGGAAAGCACAATTTGGAGCGCCAGGAGTGACAGAGGGGATTGTGTTGGGGAATTGTCTTCAGAGAGACTATTCGTCGGTACAGCTATTCGAATTCCAGTTTCTTCATCGTGTAATGGGACTCTCCGAGTCGATGACTGCCTAATTATGATGTTAAAACCGGTACGGTACGAAATATGAAAGGAACCCACTGTGCTGGAACTGTGATTTCCGATGCGCCATCCTGTATGTTCTGGAGTTGGCCTGGTGCGGCAGCTGCGGTTGTTATTTTATTTCTTTGGTCCTCGTCGGGTAGCGTAGCCTTCGATATATAGTCATTCGGTGATACTTGTCTATGAGCCGAGTCGAGTCGTAAGTGCTCGGGTTACGAAAAATCAGAGCCACTAACTGCAACGGAACTGTGCTTCGGCGTGAACCATCCAATGTCATTTGAACAATTTGTTGCACCCGAATCTGAATAATCATCTGCGCCACAACCACAGATATTGCCGATCCAAAAATGCGTATCAGCGGATAGATCCAGGTGGACATAGAATTCGATGGATGGTGGTCCTCCATTATGATTCGGATATACGGGGTTATGCTTAAACAGGACAGAAGAAATGTCGAAATACATAGCCAAAAATTCCACTCGTGATAGTGGTACTCGGGTTTTACTTGGGACGGGCTGATGTGTTGTTTCTGGAGCAGGTCGAGTAACGTCTGGCCCGCAGTGTATTGCACGTCCTCTTTGGCATTTTTCTTGGCACCATTTGGCGCCGTTCCCCCCCTGCCTGCCCATGTTGAACTGGCCTGTAGTTTTTTCTCGATTATGGTAGCGATGGATCCCTCCAGTTTGAAACCAGCATCCGCAAGAATCTGTGCGAGCCAAGGAGCGACAGTTGCCGTTAACCCCCCGCCTGTCCATGGACTGGCCTGCGGTTTTGCCCCGATCATGGCGGCGATGGATCCCTCCAGTTTGAAACCAGCATCCGCAAGCATCTGTGCGAGTCGAGGAGAGACACTTGCACACAGGATGGCGGCTGATGCCTTCACTATTCCGAGACAGCCAAATAGCGAGAGCGGGGTGGCGGCTGCGTACAGGAAGCCTCCATTGAGTGCTTCACCGACATGTTTTTCGCACTGTTCTGTGCCAATGATGGGCAGAAAGGCGGATATATCCTGGATACCGGAAACCAGGCTGGTGCCAGCGGTAACAGTGCTTCCATCCATCCTGAAAAGACGGTATATAGTTCAACTGGCAGGGACCGGATAATGTGTTTGTTGAGAACAATCTGTAGTAGAGTCAGAATAACATTGGAGACCTCTTTGAGCCAACCAGGACGTACTGACTTGAAGTGGGTGGGTAGCTGTGTGGTGGGTAGATGTGCGGAGCGTATATGTGGAGTGGATATGCGGTGCAAGAGAAGTTCTCTTGCGCCACAAAATGACAGGACTGCTCCGAGTCGTTCGGTGGTATGTCGTACTCCATATATTTTTGGCTGGATTTTTCCAGGAACTAGAAAATAAGGACATATCAACTATAATGAATCCAGAGCATGGATCTATACCACCCACCGTTTTTTTGTCCGTCGCGACTGCGCAGACCTACGGTGGATCATCATGGAACATAGTGGCTTCGACGGCGCGGTTCGTGATCAGCCTATCAGATTGGCACATTTATAGAAGCAGAATTCACAGGATGGACAAACCCGGCGGTCCAGGCGAATGAGGAGCCCGTTTAAAATAGGAGAACTTGGAGCGGTAGCGGTCTGTAATGGGATCACACACCGATCGTCCGTCGAAATAATCAGCGGTGGGGAACAACTTGGAGTTCAATCCAAGAAAAGAATAAACGTCATACGTGGATGGAGTCGGATGCAGACAGACCTGATCTAGCCTGATGATGAGACTTGAATGCATGAGCCTTGGATAAGGTGGCAAATTTCATGGCCGTCTCCGAGTCCATCATGTTGGCGGACGTGAACTTGTTCATTGAACAATTTGTGCGATCAAGCTGCTTGAATGGTCACTACAACACAGATATTTGGAGTCATGCCAAATAAAGTCCAGGATCCGAGTTCGCGCTCAGAGCTCGTCGAGCTTGCTTCTAGCGTAACTCGGCGGCTCGACCCAGACCCAAGGATTAGACCGCAAAAGAATGGAAAAGCTAGACAAGACAATCTCGATTGAATTGGCCGAGAGGGTGAGGACTTCGGTTTAATTTTTGGACGATTGAGGTCATGATCACTTCCGACATTGCCATCAATTTGGCGCACGCTGATCCAAGTATAGGTTCGGTTCAGGCAAACCTTGAACCTTGAGCCTGAACGCAGGTTCGGCTGGCACTCGTTTAGCGTTCGAACGCGTTCTCTGAGGTGCAACTTGAAGGCCGTTCTGGAACTTTCTGATTTAATATTTAGCTTCAAGTAAATGAACGATGTTTCGATGATGGTGCGTCGACTAACTGGACAGCGGCCGATTACACTGAACTTCTGGCCATTTAAATCGACATGTCTATCCCGCTCGCACGATGCTGGGAAAATGCCGAGTCGAAGAGACCGGGACAGCGCATCAAGGATCGCAAAGGACCAGAGCCGAAGGGGACGCAAAACAGATCATTTTCAAAGGTGGAATACAGCGACACCCAAGGGATTGGGTAGAGCCTAGCTGGTTCCGTTCTGAGGTAGAGCAGAGACATAATTCCACTTAATCCAGGCAGTATTCAACAAGAGAAAAAGAAAACATGGGCCAATGTCCAGAAGCACTAGTTGATGCTGCGAGGAAGTAACCATCGAGATGCTCGCAAGTCCCAGCGAACTGAGATGGTTCGCAAACCAGGTCGGCCGAATGTAGGAGCAGTCGAAGAATGACAATTACAACTTCTAGCAAGGATACAACGAAGTCGTACAGTTGAGGGACTGATAGGAGAAATGGCGAGACTGTGAGGATTCAGGAGAATAGCTGGAGGGGAACCAGTGGCTAACGGCTGGATGAATGCGAGAAGTTCTGGAAAAGTCGCCGAGGTCGAAAATTTTAGGTCCATCAGACCGGGCATGAGGCGAAACATTCTTTCCACCATGCTGCCTGACCAATGAACCCATGATTCGTCATGTGGAATGACTTCAATGGGGACGAGGATCGGGTTAAGAACGCTAGGAAAACATCATGAGAGATGTCGAAGTTTGAAATCGAGAGGCTTTCCAAAAGAGGCAGTGTGAGATACTTCAAAATGTGGGTGCTGCAATTTCGAGCTAGATGTAGATGCTTGAGACTTGTATGCGCAGTTACTGCACGATTGAAGGGCGATTCCCTGTAGGAGATCCTGTCAAATGTGCACTCGACAAGTTGCGGGGCGCCAAATAACATCTCAACACATTCATTGAAATAGTGGAAAAATAGCCGTCCAAGTCCCCGTTCCCAATAATCAATCCCTTTAGGGACGGAAATAGCTGCTTCGTCATTTCTTTGAGCTCGTCGGAAGGGAGGTATATCTCCAGATTCTGCACCTGGCGGGCATTTCGATGTACCACACCACAGAGACCTGGATTCGAGTAGAAGGATCCGTGCAGAGAAATGGAGAGGAAAAGTGTTCGAGCTCGAACGAGCCAAATTACGAAGAGTTGGTCGAACTGATCAACCCGCGGCAAATCAACGCGAATGGTGGTCCATAGCGAGGGAGTGGAGAGTGCGATACTACTCCATGTACGGCATACACCAAGGAGCACCATCGGTACTAGCATCGGGTCGAGGAGTCACAGGCAAGCATTGCATGAATATGTCGGAGAGAATTTCGAGCGGCATTCGCGCCATCGGGTCGAGGAGGGAATTGAGATCGCGCCGCGCGTCACTCCGGCTGTTTTCCAGGTCTTTGAGGATTTGCTTCTGGTGTTCTATAGTGGATGAGAGATCCGCGATACGCGTGCGGAGCTCCGTTGCGGACGCCATTCCGAGTCGTTGGCGTTGGAAGAGACATACGGGTGGCAGTGCCACATCCTTACCTCATTTGGACACGCAAAGCGTCGTGGGATGTGGGAAATGATTGTACACTCCGGATCCGAGGAGTCAAGGTGGTATGCGCTTAACCAAGTACATGCAGCACCTTATCGGTCTCAGCTTGGTGTCCTCCTCGGGCTTATTCCACCCCGAAGCGTCCCAGTCTATTCTAGATCTTTCCCAACTCAAGACGCTCGCAATGGCATCAGAACTATCCCAACAATACACATGTTCGTGGGCCCTCTTCAGCCTCTACACAGGCCCGTTTTTCCAATGTTTTTTTCCGCTTTTTCTTGCCCTCGTTTGGGGATACGAACGGGATCCTCTGATCCATCATGAACCTCAACGTTTATCGACAAAATCTTTTTTTGGTGCACCTCACTGCTTTTCTTCCTCGATCTAATGCGACTTTCAGTCCGTGCGGAAGAAGCGATCGGTCTCGCTGGCAACTCGCCGGAATACATTGTTGTCCCCAACTTTGAGGTCCTCGAAGTACCTGTGCGGATGTATCACTACAGTGCTGACGGACGGCTCTTTGCGTGTGCTCTGCCCAACATGTAAGCTTTTCTGCCAGTTGGTTTCAACGCGGACATACTACTGCATGTATAATAACCGTTCTTTCTGCGTAGGGTGCGGATCTTTCGAACAGAGGGTGCCCAGCCTCTCCAGGACCTCCCCATCGCCAATGTCGCCGACATCAAGTTCTCGCCGCGCGGTACGTACCTCTCGACGTGGAAGTGCCCTGTCGATCTCGAAGATGGGTCGCAACCCAAAAACCTCCGCGTATTCCGCTCTTCGACTGGCGAAGAGCTCATCAGCTTCACCCAAACGGCCCAGGACAGCTGGGATCTGCAGTATACTCTCGGAGTCGCACGCAATCCGCCTCGTTGGCTTTGAAATACAGGTATTCATCCCCGCCGAGTGGTCAAAGGGGATCGTCGACAAGCTCGGGGTAGAGGGCGCCACGAGCATTTCACTGAGCCTTGGGCTGAACCCTTCCGTGGCCGTGTTCGTCGCGGAGAAAGACGTGCGTCTTTTGCGGGTTATCGCTCTAGTTTCTCATCTTTTTTACAGGGTGCGCCAGCGAGCGTCATAATATATGACCTGCTCTCCCTCGAAAGCCCCCCCACCTGCCATAAGACGTTCTACAAGGCAGACCGGTCACAGATCAAGTGGAATTATCTGGGAACACAGCTTCTGCTGCTCACGCAGACAAGGATCGACAACTCTAACGCGAATTACTATGGAGAGGACGGGTTATACCTTCTCAGCACCGCGGGCAATTTTAATTGCAAGCTAACGCTGGACAAGGAAGGCCCGATCCACGACTTTGCGTGGAGTCCGAACTCCCAAGAGTTCGGCGTCGTTTATGGATGTGAGTCTCTTCCTCGCTCCTCTGGGATTTCACTAGATAGAAGACGCAGTTATACCCGCCAAGACTGTGCTATTTGACCACCGAGTCCAGACGATCCACAATTCCGGTGATTCGTCCTACAACTTCATTTCCTTCAACCCGCAAGGCCGCCTAATCGCACTCGCGGGGTTCCGCAATCTCGGCGGCACAATGGACGTCTTCGACCGGCAGACCTTCACCAAAGTCGGTACGGTCCACGCGCCGGACACATCTTACTGCGAGTGGTCGCCCGACGGGCGCTTGCTCCTGACCGCGATCCTCTCCCCGCGTCTGCGAGTCGACAACGGCGTCAGGATCTATCATTTCTCCGGCGTGCTCATGCATTCCCAGCTCATCGAGCGGCTCTACCAGGCGTCGTGGCGCCCTATACCCGTAGACAAGGTCGCGCCATTTGAAGATGCGCTGCCCGCTTCACCCGTACCGAATACAAGCGTGCAGCAAGCCCAGCTATCGGTGACTGGTTAGTCGGCCGCGTTTTAGTTTACGACTCATGCTCACGCATTCAATTAGGTTAAACAGTCCACAGGCGCCTCAATTAAAGACAGGCATCCTGCGAACCATTAAATATCGTTTGTCCGAATTTTGGTGCCCAGGTAAATTTTCCTCGGCGGGATTGAACAAGATCGGGCTTTTCGGCCATCCACTGTTGTTGCTCAGATTGGATTATCAAGGCGGAAGATTTATAGTGGAGTCAGATTGTATCGTTCAATGTCGTGCTTTCTTTATCTGGAACCTTATATTTGCCCATTGCACTGGTAATATGAAAACCAGCAGGACCGTACCTGATTTAGTCCCTCAATCAACCCCAGTCGTCCTACATAGTATTCCATTGAATTCACCAAAGCCAAGGATAACTTGATTCGTGGTTCGAAGCTGCTTTCTCGCTGATTTCTGCAGGCATAAATACTAAATAGGGCAGGTTCGTCTCTCACCCCACCAATCTTTCTTCCTCTAACCGCGGATGATCTCAAGGGAATTTTCTGTGGACTTCGACTTATAATTACAGACCTCTCAAATACTTCCTGAAATCTTCGTTCAATTTCCTGCACTTCCATTCGCTCGTGCTGCCCACCACACCGCCGCTGTCCCGTTCAAAACGTAATCGATCATGTTGAAACATTTTTCAACCAACCCATACAAAATCTCAAAGCGAGGTATAGGTAACATTAATGACCCCAGCGCTGAGCGGAGCAAATATCTGGAACCCGCCGCTAGTCAAGGCGATATTGTTCCCCTTGCACGTAACACACTCGTCCTCGACTTTGAAGGTATCGACCAAATTGTCATCTGCGATGCATCCCGGATAAATAAGTTGGGTAAATCGCGGGCATGCGGCGAACTCACGTTCGACGGCGATCGTCTCCCCACAGTGCGCGCCATTTGCAAAGCTGTACGGTGACACCGCGACCGCGAGGTCTGAGTTTTGGATAACCGTTCCGCACTTGCCGACGCTACCGTTGGGCTCGTAGAATGTCGCTGGCCACGGGGTTGAAATTAATATGTGTGTGCAAGGATTTCGATCTAGGGCATGCACACCTTGGGCGTCGATATTCTGGGCGGCGACAACTGCTACTAGCGCAGCGAGAGAGGCAAGGCACTTGGTGAACTGCATTGCAATTGGTGGATGTAGATGCTAATACTGTACATCTTGAAGGGCGCCGCTTTTATACGTCGACCTTTACCGGTTTCTATCTCATTCCGAAGCGCGTTCACGGTGACACGGGCTCAGAAATAGGCGACTCTGTAGGTGAGTGCCAATGGCTACGCCGCACCGTTCTCGAACTTCCTAATTCAATATTAAATCAGCCCCAGGTAAATTCTGGCCGTTCACATGGACACGGAGACACGGCAAAGACACGGAGAAGCGGTGATATGCGGCCATGTGGAATTGAAAAAACGCGACGCCCCGCGGTCCCGGGGATTAGCCTGTGGCAGAGAGAGCCTATATCTTCCAGTCCGAGGTAGGATATGACAGCGAGGAGAGTCGGGTGTTGCATATAACCGATCGCCTGCAACAGAAATGTCAAAAATCTAGAGAAATTGACGAAGTCGCCGACGGGGCGGTGAATTCAATTCATTTGAGCTCGGAGCTGAAGCGCAGCAACGCTTGCAATAATACAGTATCAGTGGTCAAAACGTCCAACGTCCGGCCTTGGATGGATTTCTTCGCCTACTCACCCGACTCAGTGTAAATCTAAGTCCAAAACCGCGCTTACTCAAGTTGTCAGATTTTGATTTTCCTCGCGCAGAAGGATGAAGAGCTCGATTGTTTTAAAAAACAATTAGTACCTGCAGAACCCAGTGGTGTCGCTCCAGATCCATTGAGTCGACAACACCCCAGTACGGGTGGGCGGCTGCATTTTAAATTCCTTTCTTCCATTATTTCTGCATCGGCGGTCGCCGGCGTATCTAGTCCTGCGCCGAGCGTTAAATTTACATCTGTAGGCAAACAATTAATATGCGAATGGAAGCAGGATTCAGGAACCTAACATCCTGATCTTCTAGATTGAAAGCCGACGATGAAATAGGTTCATAATCGTGATGGACGTCTCCACGCTCGCCGTCGAAAGCCCGAGAGCGAAGACCGATATCAAGCATGCGCAGAACCACGGAGCAGCCACGGGGAGGTTCGAGTCCTTCAACATCAATAAGCCGTCAAGATCCAGCCGGTTCTGTGTTCAGATTGATTCGCAGTATACGAATATTGTTGACAGAGTTGAACGAGGTAAGGAGGACGTGGCGGAGCAAAAAGAGACGAATCACCGGTCTCCACGGAGAGAAAAAGACAAACTGGGGCCTTGCTGGGAATCGAACCCAGGTCACTTGCAGTTGCCTACATTAGCCCAAAGCAAGTATCTTGCCTCTGGACCACAAGGCCATGTCGGTTATCGGCATGTCAGGAATTTTGGTGCGAGTCCGATGAACGCTCTAAGTTCTTGAGAGCGGCAAGAATTTTCGAACGCTTTGGTTTCCGGTTTGGCCAGATGGCGGACGCGTCGAAGGAGAGAATGGCCTTAGAAAAGACAGCGCGATGCTTCCGTTCTTCTTTTTTTTAAAAAAAACTGAATACCGCGCCGAATATGTCTGTCCGCGTACCAGGAACCTGTATCGTACAGCAATTTTAATGGCTCTTGAATGGCAGGATGGTAGCAATAGGGAATGCTTGCATGGAGTGGTGCATCTGAGGGTTTCGAAGTTCGAGGCCGATGGCGGTAGCCGAGTTAGACGAAAAGCCGAAAAAGGAGATTCGCAGCTCGGCCTTCTCATCTCGCGGCCAGCACGATCCTCGATGGCCTCCCGAACGTCCAGTTGTCCATGCGTACCGAAAACGCAGCGCGAATAATACGCATTTATGCCCCGATACTCATAGCTGCGCTGCTCTCGTCCGCGCGAACCCTCCGCAGGCGCATTCTTGAATATGATACTCTACGGCGGCGTGCGTCCACTCCCTCCACACCATCCGCCCCCTTCTCACCCGCGCCACTCCAGCTTTTCGTCTGCCAGGTTCGTGCCCGACTCAAAGGCTCGGTGCAGCATTGACCAATACCGACTCCGCAAGAACTGCGCCCACACCACTCTCGATCCTGCGTCGACACCCCAGGTACCTAGGTTATCTACCTCTTCGTCGTAGAGACGCTCAACACGGGACTTCGATGGCCGCCGCGTACCAGCCGCTGGTGCTTCAAATACTAATACTCTCCACCTCGACTATGCGGCGACGCGTGTCTCCCCGTCGGTGCCTCCTCCGCCATACTTCGCTCCAAGTTGCTGACGGCGTGAGGACAGTCCGCCTCACGAGTTCGCTGGCACGATTTTACGCCATCCGCGTGTCCTGACCCCACGGTCTCACAGGGCTGTACCACCCCAGCGACCTTGGCGCCAACGTTTACTTGCCTCCTCATCGTCCGATTTCTTTCTGCGGCCATGATCGTCGCCCTCCTCGTCTCGGGCGCGGCATCCCCCTCTTTATCGCCACCAGCATATGCGAATATATTGACTGGAAGGTCTTCCCATCCATCCACCACTGTAAACACCGGCCGTGGCGGCACCCTAGTTCGAGGGCGCGACCGTTGTAATCTTCCATCTGCTCTTCACCGAAGGACAAAGGCTGCGCCCTGCGCGAGACGCGTCTCCCCAACGTCATGAACCGCGGTTATCTTCTTTGTGGTCATCTACATCCGGCAACGAGGCATTCCGTATCGAGGAGTCGGAGGTCCCCGTGAAGAGCACCAGGTTCCGTGGCCCGTACCATCAGGTCCGTCTACACCTCCAACGCTCGAGTGCGCCCTGACGTCCAGCATCTTCATCCTCTCGAAGATGCCCTCCTCACACTACCCTTCCCCAACTTGCTCGTCAACTCCTCGGTGTCTGGGAGGTCCGTATCTCCCGTTCCCCCTTCATTTATTGTATCTGACTCCCACCGCAGCCGATGGAAGTACTCCCTGCGAGTCGTCCATACACACACTCCGAATGCGTGGCGCGTTCTCCGTAGCTGCGTGGCAAGCGAACGGGGAACGGGAACAGGCGACCTCGCCGGCCGTGTCCTCCCCGCCCTCCGTGCGTGGAGGTGTTGGATGTGCGTCCTCCGGAGGACGGCCACTGTACTCTGTACATCCCCTCCTACGTCGCGTTGGCGCACCCGCTCGTCCGACGCCTTCAGCTCCCAATCGTTACTGATATACGTGGTGGCCGGTCCTAACGGACCTGTCCTCTTCGCCCTCCGTGCGTCTGTGTGCGGAAGCGTTGGGTGTGCGTCCTCCGGACTCTGTGTATCTCCTCCTACGTCGCGTACCCTCTCGTCCGATGCCTTTATCTTCCAATCGTGCATGATACACTCGGTCGCTCCGGAGAGCGCCCCCGCTATCGGAGTCCCTTCGCGTCTTCAGCGAGACTCGGGAAGCGTGATCATGACCATCCAGCCGGGTACGACGCGAGGCCCGGCGCTTATTCGGCGCCTATCCTTCGCCTGCACCGGCTTCCCGCAGTGCGCCTGCCATCCTCCCCGTGGCACATCCACGGACGCGAGGAGAGTCAATGCAACTTGTCCGGGGCCTCCGAGCGCGCCGGGGTGCGTTGGCGTCGTGGGGTGCAGGAAGTAGTATTTCCTTTTCGAGATTCGGATTTTCGTTTTGTGGGATGCATTTTCCAATGGATGCAGCGATGATTTCCGTCCCTGCTCCTCTCGTGTTTCCGGGACGTGAACTGGGAGGCAGCCCTCCTCACTTGCACAGTTTTCGTCTATGCGTCCACCATGTCTTCGTCAATCACGCGTCAGACGGACACGCGGCCCCGCGTGGGCTGGGAGTTTATGCTTTATCCTTTAGCGAGGGCGTCTTTTCCTGTCTTTCTTCTCTCTCGCTTGCCGCCCGACGTGGCTGAGCGCGCGCCGCTTGTGGCGTTCGTCGGGTTCGCGTTCTCGTTCCATGCGGCCGCGCCCGTGTTTCTGTTTGCCTTTCGCTTACTCATTCCATGCGTCTCGCGTCTCGCGCCCACCTCGCGTCCGTCTCGCGTCTCGCATTTTTGTTTCGCGTTTCCGTTCCCCCCCGCGTCGAGAACGCGTTCTCATTCACGCGTCTCCCGTTCTCCTTTCGGGTTCTCGTTCCATGCAGCTGCGTTTGCCCCGGGCCCGTGGAAACTGGCTCCTCGACGATGCATGGAGCAATATTGTGCCGATGCCTTTTCTTTCCTCGCTCTCATCTTCTCGTCGTATCTTTCCTCCTTTCATTCTCCTCCCCATCATCTCGTCGCATCTTCCCTCCTTCTCATCCTCCCCTTGATCATCATCATCCCGCAACGCATGCATCACTCACTTCCCGCGCTAGGCACACATTATGCACTGACAGACTTATTATCCACCATCCCCCTACATCTACTATGCACACCCGCCCCATCCTGGCTCGCCCCTCCATACCTCCCGACTCGCCTCCCGTTCGCAGCTACGTCTCCACACTCCACCCAACTCTACCCCACACTCCCACCTGACTCTACATCCCCGCTCCTCGCGTCCCTTGCTCCACTTACACGCGTCATGTGATACTCCATGTCTACTTGTATTTTTACTATGGCAATTTTATGGCTAGGATTTTGTTTTGGATTTCGATTCGGATCAAGATTTGGATGCGCGGAGTGGGGCCGCCAACGAGTCGAAGAGAGGATTACCGACACTACGTACCTGACAATATTTGCGTCATCGCGAGCGTCGATGCCCCCGTTTCCTCTCGGATCCCGTGGGGCGTAAGGAATACTTAAAGAAGGTATATTCGATTCTGTCCTACGTGCTACATACACGACCTGGATGCAGTAGAGAGAAATACGGAAGCAGCATTACAGACGAGTGCGCAGCAAATTAATCCGTTTTTGGTAGAATACAGACACGTCTGACCGGGTCCACGCGCAAGTACGATACGACACAGCATAGACGCGCGCGACGTCCCCCTCCTCCACCGCGACGCAGCAAGTCCGCTGCAACTCGTGGAGAGGACGCGATCTCGAACGGCGATGACACGAAGACTCGGATGGGAGGCATCGTGCAAAAGCGGATGTGGATGAGATGGGATCGCGAGCATAATGATGTGTACAGTACATTCACCAGGACGTGCATCGACACAGGGAGAAACAGCGCGTCCCTCCGCGTCTATGAGCATGCACGAAGCGCGGACGGGCGCGTACTTGCGTTGCCCCGCGACGTCTAGCAGGTCTAACGAGTAACTCGTAGAAACGCTGACGGACGCGATTCGTGAGTCCGAGAGTCGGATGGGAAGACGCAAAAGCCGGGGTGGCGGCGTGCTTCGACACAAGGAGCAACAGGAACCTGAAGCCAGAGCGGTCTCGATACCGTCGTATTCACGAGAATGGTACTGCAGATGAGAAGGGCAGCGGCGGGCGGAGGGAAGCACGAACAACAACATGCTGCTTTCGTACTGCATCGTGCAACGCTGCTCGCTATCCTTTCTCCTCTTCGCCAGCAAGCGGGAAGGTGCAGCGCTCGCTGCGTACGTCGGGCGCTGAGGTGCAATAGGAGACACCCCACCGCGATGAGCATCCGCCAGGACGTCCGACAGGGAGTAACGGATAGGAATCCAGAGGACCGCGGGCTTCGATACCGTCCGTATTTGGATTCGTTTGTGTTGCATAGCTTGTCCCTTTGCAGCGCCGATCGCGGTCCTTCCGAGACGCTGCAGCGTCGCATACGGCGGGCGCTGAGGTGCAACGAGAGGTCGAGTTCCGTCCCGTCCCGATCTTCGAGCTAGTCCGCCGTGAGGACAGAGGTGGCGCAGACTCGATCCGCGGCGACTTTTGAGATGGGAAGACGGAAAAGCCGAGGACGGAATGGCGCGAGTATGGTCATGGCGGTGTCGTTGCCGTCCGTATTCAAGCGGAGGATGGTACCAGATCGAAAGGGCAGCGGTCGCCTGTTGCCCGTCTCGTCTTCGTCAGCAACTCGACAGTGCGCACGTTGGAATGGGAGGCGAGTCGCGTCGTTCCCTGATCTTTGGCGTTCGTTCGAGCTAGTCCGCAGTGAAAACGACATAAAAAACGGGGGAGCCTCTCGAGCGCGCCGCCGGGATGGAGGTTCGTCTGGCTATGTCTACGCGGATACACGACACTTGGCACGTTCTGCGGCAACTCGGACGGGCGGCACCCAGCGCGCAGCGCCCTTCTCTGTGAGAACTCGAGCTCCATCCCGACATCGAGCAAGGTCCGTCATGCGCATCTCTTGTATATGCGGGCGGACGCGATCCGGAGCGACTACAGACTAAGAATCGATGGGATTGGAGGATGCCAAAGCCGAGAAGAAAGATCGCTCGAGCACGGAACGTGCATTCGCCAGGACGTCCAATGGGACAGGGAGACCAGATTCACGCGGAGAATGGCGCCAAATACAACGGCGGGCGAGACGAGGGCAGTGAAGGAAGCAAGCACGAGTAACGACACGCGACCGGAATGCGTCCCTTGCGGCCCGTGCATCATCCGTTCTCCTCTTCGGCTGCAAGCGGGATGGCACAGTGATGCAGGCACCGTCCACAATCGGAGGATCCGTCCCGATTTCCAACTGAAGAGGTCAGAGGTTGCCGGAAAGCCTCTCAAGCTTGCTGACGGGATGCAGGTTCTGGAGCGATACTGATGGGTGGGCGATGAGACTCGTATGCGCTGAGATCGTATTCTGCTCGTCCGCGAGGCCAGGGTTGTCGGTATTTGTACGGATATTCTCCCCCCACGGACACCGAGCGATGTGGCGAGGACGGCGAGTGCAGCGAGTGCAAGGGCGTCGGGAGGACAATCTTCTACGTCGACACGTCCTCGTTTGTGATCCTGTAGCTCGCGACCCTCCCGCGGAGCGGACATTGAAGGGTGATTGTCGTATCTCTCGCAGCATTCTGCGATGAGGACGCTAGCAGAGGCGCCTACTGACGTCGGCGGTACGGGGTTTGATCAGAGTCCCCTCCGGGTGACTTTGAAGCGACATGACATGGAGTTAAGATGAGCCCGTATCGATGATTTGGCCGCGACGACCTGAAGGACGACGGGCCTCGGCGGGGTAAAGAGTGACGCGGTGGCGAGCTGATGTCGAGGACGGCGAACGTTGCGGTCGCAAGGGTGAGAATTTGCGGGCACTCGGTGCTAATCCAATGGGGTGGTGTCCTCGCATACGCCGACGTCGCGATAAGGAGCCCCCGCATATTGTCCTCCCGCGCCGGCCGATTGGAGCGATCTCAAACGTGTACAGAATCCGCTTCGGAGTGGCATGGAGTCGAGACGAGCCCTCATCGATGATGTGGCGCCGGGGCGAGAAGGATAACGGGGTCAAGAGCGATGCAGTAGGGGACGGGCGAGCTACAATCGAGGACGGCAACGTTACGGCCGCAGGGACGAGAAACTCCGCAAGGGCGAGGAGCTCCGCAGATGGCACTCATCTCGCACTAGGTGCAAATCCAATGTCCCAGCCGGGTTGGGAGCGGCCTCCTCGGAGCGCATTCGTGACGGCCGCTCGTATATCGCGCAAAACCGTAACCTCTCGCCGTCTGAGTCGAGCGTCCCGTGCATGCGCATGGGCGGCAACGGCACCGAGCAAGGATCGGGCGCGCGAGACCCTGCATCGCTCGCAAGTGGGCGCTACAGTGCAATTCGGAAGGTGCGCGGAGATCGAAGAGTTCATTGGCGTCGATATCGCGATGACATATCGTAGATGACGAGGGTCTAAGCAGTGGGGCGCGGAGGATGGTCTGGAGATGCGCGGGCTCGCGCCGGGATACTGAGAGTACGCGTTTCGTCCGGGTGGAATTGGACCCGTCGCCAGCTCATACGGCGAAAGATATACAAAGCGCATATCCCGCGAGCAAGCGCACGAGCAACTCGAAGCACCAGCACCAGCAGCGCCGCCCGCAGCACTTCGGCGCGCGATGACCTGTAGTTGGTCAGTGCCTTGAAATTGGAATGGTCGAGAGACGCACAAGGATAGATAGAGCTCGTCAATTCCCAGCGTAATATCCAGTCCTAGAGCACCTCCGGCGAGCAAGGGCCTGCAAGGGCACGACCACCTCAAAGAGCCCGCGAAGCCACGTCGCCGCCCTTAGGTCCGCCCGCTCCGACACGCGAACGTCATCTGTAGCTGCATCAGTACATGCTTTTGAATCAGAATAGATATACACACAGCGATAGAAGATATACACACAGTGATAGAGCCTCTGATGACCACAGACCCGCAATGCGGTGGGGCTCGATGGAAGTATACTAGACTTTGGTCGATGTGCGAAGCGCACGAGCGAATCGGAGCACGAACGGCCCCACGCCATCGCCCGCACGGACAGGCGGTGATCATCTGTGGCCGCGAGACGAAACACCCATGGTGATCAAGCTCCTCGGTGACCACGCTGGCGTTATGGGGTACGAAGGAGGGCTCGATGGAGGTGTACTCCGGTCGATCCGCCGAGTGTTTTGCATCGTCGTAAAGTTCCTCGGGCATTGCGGAGCGCGCGCGCCACAGGGTAGAAGTGCGGAATCGGGAGGTCATCGTTGGACAATAGCACCTCCATGAGTACGGGGATGTTTCGTCTCGGCGCCGACGCCCTCTATGGACAAGGCGGTAAAGGAACGTTCTGAACTGGGAATTCATGTTTTTCGAGTCTAGTCTGAGCAATAAATGATGGGAGCAGGCTACATGGACAAGACCGTTAGAAAGGCAACACGACGACGCGGCCTGCGACGCACCAACATATTCCGCAAATCCGACGAGGTCCTTCGGCGCAGCCCCGCCATCCTCCGTTTTCTCGTTGACATGGCGTCCCGGCGCATCAAGAGGCCGAGAACTTTGGCGACGGACTTGCGCGCCGTCTGACTGGCCATCTCCGGCGCAGACATGCTCGTGGAAAGCGGTCTCGACGCGAATGCGGAAGGATATCAATGGACATGCGTTTGGGTCCGCGAATTTGCACAACGATGTCAGAAATGGTCAAGCTGAGTAGATCGTCAGATAGAGAGGAAGAACTCTTCGAGTCGGAATAAGGCGGCGTCTGAAGCAGGAATCACTGCGTTTTGAGAAAAGTGTAAACGGGATGGACAGAGCGGTGGATCCTCCAAATCGGGTCCATGTCCATATGTCGGCTACATCAATGATCCATGTGTGGACCGAGCGGTAGATAGGTTACGAATCCTACTTGTACAGGGTGGTGGACATTTTAACGATCCTATAAAGTATTGGGTCGGACAGTTTAAGGAGCCTACATGGCAGGGGGTGGACAGATTACCCATCCATGTATGGCCAACTTTAACAGATTGTGCAGCGACCGCAAGACATGGATATGCACAGATCATGCCGGTCACCCCGCACCCCATCGCCGGAATACATGTCCTTGGTGGCTATTCTCTGTAGAACGCATGCACAGAAAACTTGAATAGAATTAATCCAATAATAAGTATGTTTAGCTAATTCTGCCCCGCCATCCCGCCCTATCCCGCCCTCGCCCCATCCTTCGACGCTTTCTAGCAGACCCACCACACTGTTCTACCGCACACTAAATACCCCGCAGCAGTATTCTTTTGTCGAAGCCCGGGCTTCTGCAAAGGTCTGATCAGTTAAGATGCAGATCAAGACAAGAGTCGAATTACTACGGGGGATGCTCGTCGAACCAAACGTCGCGTGGAAACGACTTCAGTCCCGACTTCGGGATTGATGATGGGGGGGTTCTTGGAATGCGAGACGTATACAATGACGGTCAACGGCCGCATCGACACATGTCCCAAGCTAAGTTGATCCAGAGAGTCAGCTCCATTGAAAAAAGGTGTAAGGTTTCACAAACCGAGACATTACACGCCCAAGCACGCATACGAGCGGATATGGTCTCCTGAGCATTTAATGTTAGGAAGTTAGAGATTGCATGAATTTAGAACGCACCGTGGACACTGATTGCACCGCAATATTGGTCATGCCGCAGGCCAAGGTGGCCGCAAAGGTGCTCGTTCCCAAGATGTGGTATGATTCGCGCGGTTTGAATAGGCGCGTCCACAAGGGTGCATCACCGTCGTCCGAAGATCCCACAAAGCGTCCAAGACGCATAAGCGGACTTTGACTCTTCCCGTGGAGCTGTATTTCGAGGACGAGGGTGTAGACATCCGGTCCTTGAAAGATAGAGCCGACATCCTTATCCTAACAGAATAATTGGGGCTGGGTTATTGCGACAAATATGGCAGACATACCTTCAGAATGAACATAGTAAGTATGCACAGAGCCTCATGTGCGTGCAAGGTCCGTTCAGGTACAACTGTCGAGCCGTCCGTGATGTTAGCTGCGAGCCAGGTATTGAGCGCCTCGTACGGCGCGAGCGCCGCAGCGCGCAAGTGCGTTCCGTATCGTGCTGTGGCGACACTCGGACGGGATGGGAGTATGGCGCGAATTTGCGCACGGCACGAGATGCAGGTAAGGTGTTAGACTTCATAGCGCTGAAATGGAGACTCACAAGTATAGAATGCGCGTCTTTTGAAGGCCGGAGAGCCGATCTATCCTGAAACGCCACAGGAGGAAAGCTGAGGGCGCCAGGTATGTGCCAGAGATGGTGCGAGTCGATCCGTCCATGGGAGGGGATGTTTGCGCCAGCTTGTCTGTCCACACCATCCCAGATCGTGGGATTCCATTTCCGTCTGCGGCATGGCAAGTTCATCAATTCACGCCTGGGCAGGTGGGCTATGAATCCGGCTTGCTACGCCATATTAACTATCCATCCTGGAAACCCCCCCGTATAGTTTTCCCAAAACGCAGTGAATAAGATGAAAGAAAGGAAATCAGGCGATCTCGAAGTTACTCACATCTATCGATTGTGGAAAGTGAGGACATGGCACTTGGCAGAGCGAAGGGAACAGAATCGGGAGCAATCGGAAGATGAGAGGAACGGAACGATCACGTGTTCTGTGGTGATGCGCGTCTCAAGAAATATTTACGCGTTATTCACTGCGTTCGATTGTAGAGTGCCCATACCGCCTTCAAATAATTCCACAAGATGTCATCGAGGGTAAAAAAAGTGTGTCCATAGTGAAGAATGAGCTCGAAGCGGTTTGATATCCTCTCTAAATCGCGGCCGCGGCGGTTGAACCCCCTGACGAGCCTGGCGAGCCGCCTCAAGCTGGCGGGCACGACGGCATCTATCATAATACGTCCCGATGGCGTAGATCACAAATCCCGCAACAAAGACGCCTACGACGAGACCAACTATGGCGCCATCGGAAAGTCTTTTTTGCAATGTGCTCCGCGTCTGGAGCTCACTTCTTGAATGAACTGGTATAAACGACCATTTTACGGCGCCCTTGAACTACCGACCAGATCTGTCGGATTAGGTTAGGGGGGGAACTGTTAAACCCACAAGAGCGGTTTCGGGAATCCAACGCGGGTCGTGTTCGCTTTAGCGAGCTTATATAGCTCTCGGGCGTTCAGCTCATTCTATAGTTGCTTTGGCGTTGGGAAAACCAGCCAATTCAAATGACTTTTTTCTCCGAGGGATGATGATGAGATGACGATGTATCCAATTTGGTAAAGGTAGTCTATACTTATTTTGATTTAGAAAACCAACTGAATCAAGCTCTCCAACGTACTTCGCCCAAGAATAGGACATAGCGCAAACGTGGCGGGCATCTATCAGGGTAAATCAGATGTAACTGTTGGCCTGCAGCAATTCTTGGAGTCGCAATACATTTCGCGGGCTCATCTGTGAACAAAATACTGTATCTTGATTGGGTTCGTTCTCCCACCGTGAACTTGAACGTTCGGATCGACCGCTGCATCAATAATCCTTGATTGGGTTCGTTCTCCCACCGTGAACTTGAACGTTCGGATCGACCGCTGCATCAATAATCCTTAAGTCCTCGTAGCCTTAAGTATCCACTCTTCCAAGTGAAGGACACAGACGATGCGCATCCAAATAAATATTCGCGACTGACTTCGTTCGATTTCACAGTAATCAGCCTTCGAAATAATTCCATGAGCGAAACAAAATTGTTATGTATAGCTCGTTGATGCAAAGCATTCGCTACCCTCTCTAAATCGCGGTCCCGGCGGCTGAACCCCCCTCAGCCTGGCGGGCCTGGCGAATTGCATCACGCCGCCGGAACGCCCGGCGTCTATCATAATACGTCCCGATTGCAAGTATCACAACACCTGCAACAACGACGCATACGATGATGGCAACTGTGGCGCCAGTGGAAAGTCGCTTGTGTGTGCTCCGTGCCTGGAGCTCACTCCTCGTTACAAACCGGTGAAACACGGCCATTGTGTGGTGTGCTTGAAATACCGCAAGATCTGCCGGGTCAGTTCACATGAGGTTAGGGGAGAACTGTTAAACACACAATAGAGGTTTGGGGATCCAACACTAAACCTTTTTACCTTGCAGTGGGCTTATATAGCTTTGCAGGTTGAGCGCGTATCATCTGAATCAATTCAAATCTATACTTACATTGCACGCGGTGACAAGAGTGGAATGATCCTGATCTAGTACGGCATGCTGGTGTCTATTGACTAGCCGACCTGATCCTACCACTACAGCGGAGCCTTGGAAAACCCGACCAATTCTACCATTTTTCCCATGGACGCCATTCAAGAGTCATCACCCGCACCTGACGTCTCTTCAACTGACGTCTTTGGCAGCCTTTGATTTTCAATATATTTCACAGAGAGTGCGCCTGAACTACCTACAACCTAGGTGACATACGTTGGGATGGGATGTTCAACACACAACATAGCTCAAGGACTCGAAGCTTCATCTGACCGAAATCTATATATATGCTGATGCTCGGGGCCTTTAGAAAACCGACCGAATCAATTGTAAGTTCTCAAGAATAGCGCAAACCTGGCGGCTATCTGTCAGATTATAACTCTTGGCAACAATTATTGAAGTCGCAATGGCATCGATCGCTCATCCGGGAAAGATCACGATCGCGGTTCGTTTTCTGGCACCGTGAGCGCTTGGGCGTCAGCTCGCTCGCGGTTGAACGAACCCGTGGAAGCCAGGTAGATCCGCTCTTTCAAGTTGGTCGTAAATATTCACGCGTTAAGTATGAATGAAGAAAAGAAACTGTGTGAATTGTATGATAGTCTATAGATATCAATCACGACTGTCCACACCTCGTTCACGAAGCCTTCGCGCGTTTTTTACCTGTCTTCTTCCCCCCGTCAAGTAACCCATCCAACAATCCCTCTTTCTCCAAACAACTGACGATCTCCTTCAAAAACGGTTCGTAATCGTGGGTCCGCTTCAAGAATTCGGTCTGCGAAACATCTGTGAGATGCAACAGACCTGAAATCATCCCAGGCAGCGTACGTTTTCTCTCGTCGCCTTCGCAACTTCATCCTCCACCGCCATATGGGCCCTCCCCGCGTCTTTGACGCATTGTTCCCATGCACTCACCAGTACGCTTTCCGGCATATTTAAAATCTCTAGGTCTCGAGCCATGCGCCGCGCGCCAAAGTCCGCCGAATAGGTTCGTCCCAGTCCAGGCTTCCCCACGGGGTAATCAAATGCGACTTTCGCCTGTTCCAGAAGACCACCATCAACCTGGACAATGTCCGTTAGTCCACGTATAACCTCTAGACAAGTCTCACCAGAGATTCCCAACCCGACTTCATTCTGCGCTCGATAGAGCCCTTCTCTCGCTTCAAGAACTCTAAGTCATCGCTCGCCTTTTCATACAATCCGTCAACGACAGCGAGGAGGCTGAACCGAATATTATCGCCCCCTTCCGCACCGCCGTACTTGCGCATTTTGCTGCGAATCGCCGGCCGTACTACATCCATCCAGTTCTTCTGCCCTGCGTCTAGTTTCCCTCCAGCGAGTTCGCCGACCTCCAACGGACCCGATTTCAACCCATCGAGCTCCCAGACCTTCCCGTACGCCGGGACGTACCCGATAAAATGGTACGCCTCTGCAGACTCTGTTATGGTCTCCTCCTGCTTCGGCTTCGGCTTTGCGGCCGCCCGCGTTTTTGAACCTGACGCAACCTTTGAACCCCTGCCGCGTTTGGCAGGCGTCCGTGCCTTTGGTTCGTTTCTCTGCTCCGATTTGTCCAACGTAGACGCCGCGATCGCATTAAGAGCTGCTCTCAGGTCGGCAGGCCTGCGGACTGGATAAATTCGTATCTAGTTTGCAAGGAAATTTAAACCCTACCGTGCAAAGGCTCGATGGGCTTCCTGGATGAACGGAGAGCTCGAAATCGCGAGGCCTTTCATCTGGTTCGATATATAAAATAAATACCCAACTCAAAAGAATGCGGACAGATAGCTCACCACCGGCGTCATCTTCTCCGTGTCGCTTTTAAACATGCCCAGTTCCGCTCCAATCTCCACTTCGAGTCCACAATTGAACACGATGTTCAGGAGAGCTAAGGAGGCGCAGGCGTCGCTGCTAAGCTGATTTGCGAACCACACACGCTCCGCTGCGGGGTCGGCGAAGTCGCGTGGGCGGTGCACGTCCTTGCGCCACAGGAAGCAGAATATTAACCCTCGAGGACTGAGCTCATCCACGGCGTACGGCTCGATATCATACAGCTCCACCACCTCGAGGCCGCGGATCCCGAGCCTGCGAGCAAGGGACGTGAAGACGCCTGCACAGAAGTATGAGCTGAGAGGTAAACTAAACCTCGAGCAAAGTCCAACGTGCACATACCCGGGTCCGACTCAATGACTGTAAATGGGGCGCCAATCAGATCGATTGGGTGCTGGGTTCCTTCAGAACTTGAGACTGCATTCGTATCCGTCTCAGTGGGCTCTTTATCGATCATCGAGTCCATGACGAGTGAGTGGAACCTTGAAGTTGGTGAATGTGTATCAAGGCCTAAGGGATGTTGAAGCTAGATTCTGCTGAAAGAATGTTATGAGTGACTATCCGCGACGCGGATCCGAGGTTGCTGCGGGCAGAACAATACGCACAGTTTTTCGGCGTGGGTAAGAGTTGGAAAGTCTCACGCATGATCCAAATTGGGCCAAACTTCGGTGAGATGACCTCGCCTTCACCTGGGTCACTTTCATTCAAAATATTACGTCGCATAATTCAAGGTCGATTCAAATTTCCACAATATTAATGGCGGGGTCCTTAAATCCTAGCATTAACTTCAACCGTCGGATTGAAAATTGGATTGCAGCCACCAATTCAAGTTGAAAAATAATGCCCAACGCCATGAACATTCATACTTGATCCAACGGTTGTTTTACAGGCCAGAACCAAATCTCCGAGAATAATTTTCGTGGTACGTGTACGTGATAGATTTTCATTCGAACGAATGTGATACAAATAAATCAAAAGCGAAACTCCCTCCCACATACGAACACCGTTTTCGAATGCACATGTCCACCAAAAAATCCTGAAAGCTTTCAAAACTTTCCAAAGTTCGAGTCGGAGGTTTGGGAAGCCAAAGCGAAAACGCGAGTGCTGCTGCTACCAGCTGTGGAGCCCCCTGGGGACTCCTTTCCTAAAGTCCGAAGAGCGGTATCGTGAGTAGTTCTGGTGACGCTATTCACAAAGATGGCCCCGCTGTTCGTGCCATACTGCGTAAGGGTGTTCTTTGACCATCCTGATCCCATAGCCACCCGTAAAATGATCGCCTGAGGGGAGAGCGACTGCGGTCAAAGTAGTGTTAGAAAGGATGGGCAATGAAAAATAAATTGGACCTACAACGAAGCATCCCCAAATATCTGCGAACGCCAGTTCCTCTGGGTCGTTCCTGATAAACGTAACCAAATACCCGATGCCAAGGAGCGTGAAGGGCAGCGCCGACTCAACCAGAATGGCGATAACTCCGGTATAAACGCCGGCTCTCTCCTTTCCCAGGACAGAACTAATCCTTCGCCTCACTGCGAAGAGACGGATGGCGATCATCGAGGTTATTAAAACATTGAACGTGATCGTGAGCACTTGACAAATGAATGGGATCAATCAAATCAACGGCAAAACGGTGTGGGGAGAACTAACCCAGCCAAGGGATGACAAAATTGACCGCAGTTCCATGAAACAGGTCTCCCCCGGGAATACCGCTTTGGATGGTCATGACAATACCCATGGCTGGGAAAAAGAACGATGAGAGTTAATCATTAGAAGACGAGCAATGGGAACATACATGTAGAGGCCAAGAAAAGGAGAGCCGGAAACAGGACAGCCCACATGCTCGTACTGCCCCAAAACACATAGCAGCGGTAAAGCTAAGAGTTTGATAAGCATAATTTGCGGGTAGTGCTTTAATAAAAATACCATAAGTCCGTCGCCGAGAACATTGGCTGTGACGTCGGCGGCAGTTCCAAAGGTGTTGTACCACGCCGCGATATTTTCGGCAAAAAAGGCGACTGGACCACCGTCGACGTCTCTGTGTTCGATCCACATCATCTGGCCTTGGGATTTGTCAGATGAAGGAGATCCATGCTGTAGTCGATGTAGAAATACCGAAAAACAGGTTACACGACATGGCGATCGTGATCAGAATGAGGAGCGTCCCGCTGTAGGCGATGTAGAGGTATTTAGACTTGTCCGCCTTCGTGCTGGTCGACAGAAAATAGGCCGACAAGAAGAACATGCATAGCTCGATGCCTGAGGAATATATCAATATCGTTTGAAGCGCTAAGTGGATAGTATGACTTGGACCAACCATACAAGATGGCGAAAATGGTGTTGCCGATGTACCAGGAGCGCTCAAGAGGGAAAACCTGGTCGCCCATTTTCGTTCTGAAATCGAGTGGGAGAGGATTTTAGTGGTCGAGTGCCTGAGAGGGCCATGCTTATACGGTGCAAATGAAATATAACTTGAAACGGAAAGACGTCCTAGTTTGTCGCGCAGAGGAGCCTATTACGCTCTTCCGTTCCTTCCTTCCTCGTGGAACAGAAAGATTAATGGCCTGATCCAGTTGAGAGCTTATCTGCCAGTGGAATTGAAGGAATGCCGCCGCTGTCTCTCGCACTGTCGACTCGAATGATCAGACGGATGCTGTTCACGAAGATTGACTTCTAATTCAAAAATACCTAGCTGAGTTCCGGTACGTCAAGGCCGTGAGAGAATAGTGGAATCTTTTGCACCCATAGATACTGCGAGGTTCATTTCGTGATCGTTCGAGACAAAGGATGGACAAGTCATTGGTTCTTCGATCTCCCAGCATTTTCTTGGCGCTACTTGACGGCGTAGGCCAGGTCCAAAGAACCTTCCCAATCGGCAAATCGAAGCTGTCTCGGTAGCAGAGTGAATCGCAACGCCGCCAGAGGCCGCGGACGACGAACAGGTGATCTCCGAAACCTCCAGGCACAATGTCAAGAGCATATGGTATGCTCTTACCCAGGCCAGAGAACAACGGAAATCTGGCAGAATGTGCAAGTCCAACGCGAGGGTGTGAATAATAAAGCTGAAATGGCAGCGACACTGAACCAGGTCAGGGGACTCAAATGAAAAAATCTAGAAATCACGGCGATTCAGATGTGTATCCCTTCATGCGATGCGTTGGCGACGCGCTCGTCAGGTATGTGATCTGTAAGTCAGTGGGTAGCCATCCGGGGGTCGTGGCGCATGCATTTCGTCGTCGCGAGGTTTTTCCGCATCTGCCATCGGAAATACGGGGGTCACGGTTCTCGATAAAAGTGGCGTGGAGAGCGAAACTATGGCCTCCATGGCCAGACCATTACGAGACGGTATGAGCCCGAGTTTGATCCTAGTTTTTGCGGGGGTTGAAGACAATGAAAATACACGTGAATTGGGCGGGCGTGAACGGAACAGGAACGGTGGGCAGTAGTGACGCAGTTGGGCGGAGACAAGGTGGTCCTGGACTCGGTTAGAAGGATTCCCGATTGATTGCCGGTGATCGCTAACAGCGACCCAATTGGACCGTCTTCCCTCCATCGTCCAGCCTGCTCCATTTGGATGGCGGTAAGCTCTAGAAAGGAAGACGGAGCCTTCGCAAATAGCTAGCCCCTGCTGTTTGCCCCATTGAGCCCTCTGGAAGAGGGTCGGCCGCCCATCCGGAGGGTGCCATGCTGAGCCAGCTCAATCGCCTATTGGAGGAACACATTCAGTGGATTCTGACTGACAGATTTCCTGAAAACAATATTCAACGGCCAGATCTAAACTTCGTGTGTCGTCCCAGCTTTTCTTTCTTTTTTTGAATTCCATCATTGAATCTTGTTCCCCACCTTCCCTTTACGCATGTCCGGAACAGTTTGCCCTCATAGCTCGCAAAGTTTGGCTCAGTCTCAGTTACACTCCCTTCTCGTTTGCTTCTCGTTCAATGTTGTGCTTTCTTGCCTTGTGTGAAACCTTATTTTACAGCATTGCCAAAATACGCAATCCCAGTACGACACCCACCAAGATAAGTAACCGAAATCCGAGCAGAGTGCATTCAATATTCATCAAGGCTGGCAACCCGGGTCCAAGCACTCAATCAGCCCTTTCAGTCGAAAGAGTCCTCCTAGTATTGTATCGAATTCATCAAAGCCAAAGATTACTCGATTCATGGTTCAAAAATCTGCTGTCTCGCGGATTCCCCAGGCAAAATAAGGCAAGTTCTCTTTCACGCCAGGAATCTGTCTCCCACTTCTCTCGTTTCATGTAAATTTATAGGTTTGAAACTCATGCGTTCATCCCGAGGTTTGCCTTGGAGGAAGCGAGTATAACTACCATCTCAGAGTGCCTTACACCTGCTGTGATTTCTTTTTACAAGGTACAAGATTTCAGTCTAATAATTCCCCCGCTGAATTCGGTATTCGACTTCCAGTTCAGATCCGAACCCTATACCCGAGCTGTGGAGTTCGCTCTCTCATCATACCATCGCCGCCGCCCCCGCTGATATCCGTTCAAAAGGTAATTGATCATGTTCATCCACATTTTCCCAATCCATACAAAGCCTCAGGAAACTAAAGGGGAGTATAGGTGACATTGATGGTCCCAGCGCTGAGAGGAGCGAACTCCTGGAACGCGCCGCTGGTCAATCCGATATTGTCCCCCTCGCATGTAGTACATTCGTCCTCGACTATGAAGGTGCCAACGAGGGTCCCGTCTGTGATGCGTTCCAGGTAAGTTGAGTATAGTCGCGGCTGAAATGCGGTGAACGTACGTGCGATGGCGATCAACTCCCCACAATGCGCGCCATTTGCAAAGTTGTCAGACGACACCGCGATCACAAGGTCGGAGTTTGGTAAAACTGTTCCGCACGCGCCGACCTGACCATCGGACTCGTAGAATGACGCTGAGATTACAATTAATATCTGCTAAGGTTTCCATCTGTAGGATGCGCACCTTGGGCGGCAACAACGGCCAGCACAGCGAGAGACGCAAGGTACTGTACTTGGTGAACTGCATTGGCGAATGAATGCCAATACAACTGCGCAGGGCGACGCTTTTACAGTGACCTTTGCCGGTGTGTATTTAATTTTGGAACGCTGTTCACGGTGACACGGTCTCAGAGATAGGTTAAACCACACTGAACTCTGCAGGTGCGCATCAATGGCTATCCAGGATCGCTCGCGAACGTTCGGATTTAAATTCAACCTACGAAAATGAACGATGTCTACGAAGGTGCGTCGGTTAACGGAACAACGGCCGACCTGCTGAACATCTGGCCATTCAAATGAACACGGAGGACACGGAGCAGTGGTGCCATGGGTTGACGGGTCACATGCGTGGAATTCGGGAAATTAAAAATGACAGTAGGTTGCAAGGCTCTGTACCAAGGCTGTACTCACGGCGGCATGCACTTGGCCAAATGCTTACTGTAGCTCTCCTTACCGGCCTCAGTTCCGAATTCGTCTGCTTTTCATTCTTCTTCCAACCCCGGCCCGAAGTGTCCGAGTCCATATCCCATCTCAAGACGCTCACAATGGCAATATAATTATCCCAGCAATACATATATTAGTGGACCCTCAGTGTTATTTCTGGTCTCCACACAAGCCCGTTTTCCCGCTGTTTTCCACCCTCGTTTTCGGTCCGTGCGGAAAAAGCCATCGGCCTCGGCGGCGGCTCACCGGACTACAATCGCGCTCCCCGAAATACCTTTGCGCAGTACTGGGGGAGGCTCTTCGCATAAGCTTTGCAACATTTAAGTTTTCCTCCCCCCACAGCCAGTGCGTTTTAATGCCAATGTGGACCCACTGTATGGACCCACTGATGCATCCTAATTCGGATTCAAGTCGTTCTAGAAGCGCTTAGCGGTGAATCTCCGCTCATCGAACCAATATTTGGACGATATGAACTCGTTTCGAATCCCCGCAGAGCGGGACCCCAATGAGTTCGCAATCAAGAATATCCCACTTGAGCGCACTGCCTTCAATGCGTCCACTTGAATTGAACATGTCCCTGGCGAATCGCGGCTCTGGGCCGAGAAGCGCGATTGACCAAAGTATCGGAAGTGACATTGAGGAGATATGTCGTAAAGACACACAGGAGGATGGGGATTCCCATGCATCGTATCCGGCCTATGGGAATGTTGGCTATTGGCTGATGTGACTCAAGCGAGCAATCGCGAGTGATAGTGATAGAATTATACCGACATGGTCCAATCTCTGAGCGCCGTGATCATCCCAGCGCGCACAAGCTCCTCGCGCCTTCGCCTTGGATCCCAACTACCCTACTTGACGAGCTATTCGCCTAGTTCGCGACCAACCATGCTGCGATGTGTTATTTAAATTTGTTTAAATCAACTCTTACAGTGTTTGGAAAATATACGGCGGCAATGACCCGAGTCCAGGGGATTATTGCATGTTGTCCTTCTATTAAATTTCAATCGAGCAGATGCAACGTTTGAAAACTCCGAAGTTTCTCCGAAGAGAAAGAGAACCAAAGTGGCTGGCATTCGGAGTTGATCGCGTTTGGATCGCGTCCGAATTCATCCGAATCTCGATATCTCCTACCTGAGTCGTTCGTTTAGGCTCTATCGTCGAATCTTCCGGGTACCACAACTACCAGGGACTTGCCTGACAAGAATACATTGCACATTAGACCCCAAATGGCCGGTACGTACTACGTAACGGATGACGCTTGCCTCTTGCTTGCCTCCAAGCTTGCCTCCAACCATGCACTTCGCCAAAACATACGCTCAACTTCTGCAGGATCTCCCCCCAGAACTCAGAGAGAACGCGATCCAATATCGTCAGGTACAATTCTAACCCTTCCTTTTCATCGTTGACCACCTTTTCTCCAGCTCAAGAGACTGATTAACCAGATCGTGTCCGAGTTGTCATCGCTGGGGTTCTCACCTGCTGTGCTCAACAATCTGCTGAACTCGGGTGTTGAGGGAACTGAACCCACATCTACGCTGGTTTATGAGTTTGATAGCGACTCTTCTCACATCGAACCGCGTCTGCGGCTCTGGGTGGATCCTCCGAGTCGCGGGGGCAATCCAACTATGTTTTTATCTGATCTCCATTGCCCAGGAGCATACGACGCAGTCGAGCCCGGCGGCAAGATCGAAATGGTGATTCCGCTCGTATCCGACTCGGCATTCTTTCGCTTCCTCGAAACAGCGCTACAGGTGGTCGCGGACCATCTCACCACAGTCCACGACCAGTTTGTAGCGACGCTCACCGAGTTGACTCGAGTTGTCTCCGATTCGGCACGCCCCGTCTCGTCCACGTCCCTCGCGTTCAAAGTGCACTCGGTACTCAAGGCGGATGCAGGCCGTGTGCGTGTCGGTGCGTCGAGCAGCAAGGTATGATACCATACCATACAGTCTCAAATAACCTCAAATAACCCGTGTTGATGAAACTTAGAGCGATTTGTACTGCTGGCGCGAGATATTCCAGCTTTACGCCGAAGCTGAGATATTCGAGAGCGTGAACGAGCGGAATCCGGGGGAGCGCACCATTGAGGAGTGCGAGATACGCCTGAGGCAATTCGCAGAACGGTTGGCGGCTCGCGGTTTCGACGCGAGCAAACTGAAGCTGCCAAAAAGTCGCAAAGCGCTGACGTCCTTCCTCGAACTCAATTTGTTCATCTTGAATGTCAAGAAGGTATGAATATATCATCTTTGATATTTGACATATCCACTCATGAGTTGACACTCCAACGGCGCAGTTCTTAATCGCCAACGCAGAGGCGACACGCAAGATCCTCAAGAAGCACACCAAGCGCACCGCGCTGCCTGCGATCGATGCCCACAGCACCGACCCGCTGGCGCTGCTGAGGCCCGCGAACAACATCTCGCTTCCCCGTATCCTGGTGCAGGAGCTTGGCACAACACTGCTCCCCATCGTCCCGTCGCTGGAGTACTCCTGCCTCATATGCACGGGGATCGCTTTCAAGCCGATCCGGCTCTCATGCGGGCACCTCTTCTGCATACGCTGTCTCGTCAAAATGCAGAAGCGCGGCAACGCCAGCTGCCCCTTATGTCGCGCGCCGTGCGTCCTCGAAGCCAACCGATGTATGTCGTGTGTTTCTTTTATCTCTTACTTTTATTGTGCTCCATTCTTTTACCCTCCGTAGCGAACGTGGACTGGGCGCTGCTCAATTTCATGCGCGACTGGTTCCCGGAGGAAGCGAGCCTGAAACTCCAGCAGAATCAGCGCGAAGCGGTACAGGAAGAACTGCAGGAGATGGGCCTGGATCCCAACGACCGGTGTGTGGTGATGTAGATAGAGAATGCGAATACTTGTATGTAGACCAAATCTAGTCAGTGATGGGCTTTGGCAGCACCGACTTTACTCTGGCCAATATCTTGTTTGACCGTCGTGAAACCATAGAAGAAAAGAAGACTAGGGACAAGTCTCATAGTTGAGTCAAAATAATAATTTGAGGCGAACCCAGATACAAAAGGCCAGATATCTGTCTATTGAAGATCCCAAGAAGAACCCTCCAGCGCCGACACTCTCACCCGGTCTTGAGGCCAGAGAAAATGCTCGTCTTGTGCGACATCATCCACGACGATGCCCTGCGCGATACACCAAGGTAGCGCCTCGACAATGCGTTCAGAGTTTCCTTCTTTATACTGATGCAGGAGTACCTCGTCCAACGAGTCGCAGATATACACGATTACCAGACGTCTGACGGAAACTAGGGGACCAATCAAAGAATCGAGATCCGACCACGAGTCTCTCAACGCTGCGTATGAATCAACCACCATTGTGATCGACTCCAACGAGGGCGGGAGGTGGATGCGCATCAGCAGTGATAGTGCGTCTGTGGCAGCGGCTTGAAGGGACAATTCTCGAAGCTGGGTATTCACTTTCAGAAATTCTCTGTCCAAAGACACTAAATCGTCTTGTTAACGCACATTCGAAAAGGGAGCAGTAAGGCAACGTACCAGGATCCAATTCCCAGTCAAAGTCGAGAGTCAACGACGTCAAAGAAGCGCCGAGGCTGTCGATGTATTCAGCAGCACGTTGAAACTCGTCAGTCTCGTCATCTTCTTCATCTGGGTTGCCAGGGAAATATAATTTCAGAGCCGAAATGGCAACGTCGCTCGCCCGGATCCATGCTAGGAACGGGCCCATACCCCAACACGACAGGTCCAGAGACCGCAGGGTTTTCGCTGCATACGCCGGCGTTTCGGGTAGCGTCGTGTCAGACCAACCGTCGCGAACCCAGAGTTTGAGGACTTCTAATACCGGGAAAGAAGCCACGCAATCGATGACCTCGGCGAGCGTTGGTGACCCGATATCAAGGATTTCGAGGTGCGTAAGGGCAGCGAATTTCGGGCGGGGTAGAAGATTGGAAGGCGGACGATGATTCTGGATAGCAAGGTGAAGGAAATGTACGGTCGATGGCAGTTGATCCACTATCTTCGGAAAGACGGTAGACATCCAACGATGTTCTACGATGCCGGCAGCAAGTGCAAGCTCTCGGATAAATGGAATGAAAGTGAGACGCTCTGGCTTTTTGAAAAGTTTCGCAATGCCGTAGGCGGTGGTCTGGACGATGTATATCCGATAGAAAAGAATGCGCCGACTGGAGGGAACCCAGGCCCTGCATACGAGACCGCAATTCGCCACCGCGGTGGCCGCAGGCTTTTTCAAGTAGTTATCGTCTCCATTTCCACATTTTAATGGAATGGGATGCAGAAAGGAGATGACCAAGTCCACAAGCTCGGCGGGGAACGAAGACGGCATGCTGGTGGTAGGCTTTGAGTCTTTGGCTCGGATGTTTGGTTGATGCGTGTATGCATCGCCACGCTCTGGAGCGCGCCGCGGGCAAAACGGTCCGACGGTGTTCCGCTCCTTCCAGCCTGTCCAGCTTGTGTCCATCGCTTTTTTCATGATAAAAACTGCTAGAACTGACTTGTTTCGACCCAGATCAATTGCTTTTACTCCTCCGAGTCGATGCAGGCACTCAGCCTGCGGCCCACGCTTCGTGCGCTGCTTATCGATATCTCGGGGACCTTGCATGTTGGATCCACAGCGACGCCCCAGGCCGTAGCTGCATTTCGACGTCTCCAAGACTCTGGGGTGCCGTATCGCCTCTGCAGCAATACGAGCAAAGAATCCACGCATGATGTTTCTGCTCGACTCCGCGGGCTTGGATTCGACGTGCGGGATCCATTACCCACGGTTGCAAAGGTTAGCGGTGCGGCACGCGAGGTTTGGACGAGTATCGGTGCACTGAGGCGTGTCATGGACGATATGGGACTCCGGAGGTGTGTGATGCATCCGAATTTTCCATTGCAGAGATATTCAGAATCTCGAGGCCGTATCTTCTTCTCTCCGACTCGGCGCGCCAGGAGTTGCAATACAACTCCTCCGAAGACGAAGACAACACGCCCTACGATGCGGTCGTCGTGGGACTCTGCCCCGCGCGACTCGACTACGCGCACCTCAACACCGCGTTCCGCGTTCTCGCACGCGAGCACCCGTCCCGTTCCGAGCGCCAACCCGTGCTCATCGCGGCCCACGCGGGGCGCTTCCTTGAGGCATCCAGCGGCGGCTTAGCCCTCGGCCCAGGCCCGTTCGTGGCAGCGCTTGAGTACGCGGTGGCGGGTGTGAAGGCGCAGGTGGTCGGCAAGCCGTCGCGCGCGTTCTTCGACGCGGTAATTGGCGACATCGACGCGTATGGTTGTGTCGCTGGTGGGGGCGCTTCTCGAAGCGATGTCGCCAGAGAAAGCCGCATCGCGATCATCGGCGACGATGTCGAGGCGGATCTGGGTGGTGGAGCGCTGGAGCTGGGGCTTTGGCGCGTTCTTGGTGTGTTCCTCCGCCTGCTTGTGTCCTCTTCGATTCCTTCCTCACGCACGCCACCAATAGTCCGTACAGGCAAATACCGCCTCGGCGACGAGACCCGTACCGCGGTGCCGCCGGACGAGGTCGTCGATTCCTTCGCGGCCTTCGTTGACAGTTTCCTTTCGGATGTTGAT
Source organism: Mycena epipterygia (assembly GCA_029281465.1). Lineage (NCBI taxonomy): Eukaryota > Fungi > Basidiomycota > Agaricomycetes > Agaricales > Mycenaceae > Mycena > Mycena epipterygia. The sequence goes on along the minus strand of JARJCQ010000137.1, from coordinate 39,829 downwards.
GGCGCGCACTGAGCCTGTGCGGTGCTTGTTATTTTGAACGATGGAACGAGCGTAGAATCTGGATGTCGGTGATCGCGCTCCACCTTAGATTTGCGAGAATTTCAGAAGAGATGAGTAGTTGTATAAGATCTGTTACCACTCACTTGCCAGCTTTGTAGATATCCTGTAGATACCAATTTATTCGCTGGTGGTCCATTTCGCTGTCTGGCAGGCTATCGAAGATGTGCTGTGCATAGTATCAACAAACACTTTTGAACATGCCCGGCACCATTTGTCTTTTGACAGGGAATCGAAATTCATATGTACGTCTTATTGTAATCCACATTTTGCCTTTTAAATTTGTTCAATTTCCTCTGTTTTCCTTTTTCTGCAGGATTTCTTCACACATTTCTCACCTTGGGATGCACATGATCATGACCATGGTTATAATTAGCTCGCACTGTAATTAAGCTGTCAGTGTCACGGTCTGCCACCGTCTTCACTTCGTCTTGACCTTCTCATGGATTTCGTGCAAATAGTCTTATCCGTGGCACCCGTACCCTACCTCGGTACCGCGTACTCCTTGCTGGAGTACATTTACACCTCTGTTCAGCAAGTTCAGACCAGCAAAACGCAGCTATTGATCCTCAGCGAGATAGCCGCGCGGCTTCTCGCGGCGCTAAACGAGCAGTTCGTCGCCGGGAAGATACCCTTGAGCTCGGTGCGTGCACCTCTCGGAGAGTTGCAGAGGTAAGCCACTCCTTATTTCCTGCCGCGAATAGTACTTCTTCGAGTGTGACAGTCTGCTGCAAGAAATCAGCCGTTTCGTGGGCAAAACGCTCAAGCAGCATTTCATCAAGACCCTCTTCACCAAATCCGAGAACATCGAAAGGATTGACGGGTTCACGCGCCGCTTAGTCGGCCTGGTTCAGGCATTTCAGGTCTGTTGTGTTGTGGAAGCAAGGCCAATTTATTGGCTAACGAATTCTATCAGATATCGTCAGCATTGCAGGTTCACGATTGGCAGGCCAAAAACGACACCGCACGCAAGGAAGATCAACGGCAGCTCGTAGCGAGACTTGACGCGCTCCAGAACCACACGCAGTTGATGGAGGCTTTGCGTGCGTATTGTCTGCATTCTTCGAACGCGAGCAACACTAGATCTGTCCTCTATTTTAGACATCAATCAAGAGAACACAACCGCGATGATGGTTTCGCTCATGCGGCAGATGGGCATCACAGCGCAAGATGGACCTGAATACAGGTTTTATTCACGGACCCTGCTTCATTTATCCGCAGCGAGCGGCCGGCAGGTAGAAATAAAGGACTGGATGGTCACCGCGTACGACGTGGACTTTGAAGAGAAGATCGGATGCGGCGGATTGTACGTCGTCAATTTCCACAATATTCTAGTGTCTGACCAGTCCTTCTTGCGCAGCGGGGATGTATATCGAGGTATCTGGCACAAAGCCGAAGTGGCTCTCAAGGTTGTACGCACAGGTGGTGGTGTTATCCCGACTTCTGCGGTAGGCCCTCTCTATTCTTGAAGTTCGTTATCTCACCCACTATCTATCCGAAGGCGATCCTGCGCGAAATCGAGGGAAATTGTTTATATATTCGCACCTAGTATATTTGACTGATCCTCGGCTTCAGATATGGTCCACATTGCGCCATCCCAACGTGTTGCGTGCGTGAGATCCGACTCCGCTCCTCTCTCAATATTAATTGACTATCCTCAGCATTTCTCGGCGCCAACCACCTCGATGACCGGCCGTTCATTGTGATGCCATATATGCGGCATGGAAATGCACGCGAATTTCTGCAGAAGAACCCGAACCATACACCTCTGCCCATAGTAATGCCCTATCGGTTTGCGCTTCACCGGATACTGATGCCTCAATTTACAATAGCTCAGAAATGCCGCTCTCGGTCTACTGTATCTCCACTCAAAAAATGTTGTGCACGGCGATTTGAAAGCTGTAAGTAAGAGCACAGTATTCATCACCTGCAAGGCTCATATGTTTGCAGGCTAATATTCTGATCGATAATGCGGGTACCGCAGTTCTCTGCGACTTCGGTCTTTCGCGTGTCAAGGCCGATATGACCAGCCGCACTACAGAGCGCGAGGTCGATCTTGTAGCTGGGAGCCGAAACTGGATGAGCCCCGAACGTTTGCGTGGGGCGCTTCCGAAGAAGCCGAGCGATATATATGCGTTTGGAATGACGATTTACGAGGTACGACCAGATCTGGGGCTCACCAGGCAATTCTGAGCTTACGATCTCGGCCCATGTATAGCTGTTCTCCGACGAAATCCCCTTGGGCCATATTCTTCCGCAGGATCTGCGGCACCTAGTCATTAACGAGGATCTCCGGCCGGATATTCTTGGGGTCGATGATATGCCCATCATGCCAGATAACATGTGGGCAGTTGCGACGAAGTCTTGGGCAAAAAATCCGGGCGAGAGACCGACAGCAAGCACTCTCTGCGATATTTTGATACAGCTTGGCGAAGAACCTTCCACCGCTCTCCGGCCTCCGGTCGCACCTGACGCCTCACGTCAAATTCTTCGCGTGCAACTTTCTCTGAATAAATCCCTGACAGAATGTGCCTTACCCTGTCATTCGGTTGCGTTCTCTCCGAACGGGAAATATCTCGCATCCGGATCTACAGACGGCACAATCTGGATCTGGAATGTCCAGACCGGAAGCGCCCTCCTTCATTACCGTATACGTACCCACAAGAAAGCGATCCTCTGCGTAACATTCTCGCCAGACGGCCAGCGAGTGGCAGCAGCATCAAACGACATTCAGGTCTGGGACCTAATCAGCCAAGAGAACGCCTTTCCCGCCTTGACAAAGCACACCTCACGCATATGGTCCATTGCATTCTCTCCGGACGGCCGACGAATCGTCTCGGGATCCGCAGACAGTACTGCAATGATTTGGAGTGCGGAAACAGGCGAACTGCAGGCCACGCTTTCAGCTCATACGAGCCCCGTGCGGACGGTAGCATTTTCGCCCGACGGTTCGCGTATTGTTACGGGTTCTTGGGACCGCACGCTGCGTCTCTGGGATACGCAGATGGCAAAGTGCATCTTTGTCCTGAGCGGACACACCGACGAGGTCACCTGCGCCGTCTTTTCGCCCGACGGAACACAGGTCGTGTCCTGCGCATGGGATAAAACAATCCGGGTGTGGGATGCCAGTTCCGGGAAACTGGTTCTCGGTCCGTGGGAAGGCTCCTCTGCGCACATGCAGTCCCTCGCATATTCGCCTGATGGAAGGTGGATCGTCTCAGGAGATTGGGTAAACCAGCTACAGGTTCTAGAGATGCGGACGGGGAGAAGTGTTTGGGGACCACAATCAACACCCATGGCCAGTAAAATCTATTCTGTGGCGCTGTCGCCGGATGGTGTTACTCTGGCAGTATCATCCGACGACCCCAAGATAAGCCTCTACTCTGTAATGTAATTCATGGGTGTCTTGATTTCAACCTGCGTTTTTCGAGAAGGGCGACAATGTTTAATCTATTGCCCACAACTCAAAAGTCAACCACAAGGCCACTTGAAGTACATTGAGGTTGAGTCAATACATGGGAGAAAAAATTGAATATCCTGGGCGGGAGCAGATCAAGAATGTAGTTCGCTTCGCGTGTGTGAGCAAGACACGATTTCTAACATATAGTAATGATAAACAGGCTGTGGTTGTGTCATCTGGATGACTCGGATTTCATTGCCGGCGGTGGGCCGCAAGCCGCTGCCGATGCGACGCGTCCCCTGTTTATTTTCCCCCGCCCCGTATATATCGCACGAACACAAAAATACAGCACATCATGTCTTCTTCCCCCCTTCCACCCAGGCGTGTTAAATATGGTTCGTCTTGACGCTGCTCGTTTCTCATTTTTCTCCGATTCCTGAATATCCGCTTGTCAGTGCGCCTCGGATCGTCAGGTCTCAAGGTCTCCCAGATAATTCTGGGATGCATGTCGTACGGCTCCCCCGAATGGAAACCGTGGGTTCTGGATGAAGAAGAGTCCATCAAGCACATTAAATTCGCGTATGCCCTAAAACTCTGATTCCGCCACCCCTCCAACGATCACCTTTTCATAAAGCTACGACCGCGGTATCCAGACATTCGACACTGCCAATGTACTATTGCAAATTCATAACGTGTATTGTCAGCTGAAATTTATCCTAGGCCTACTCCAACGGCGTGGGCGAAATCGTCCTCGGAAACGCCATCAAGAAACTGCAGCTTCCGCGTGAGGAGATAGTAGTCATGACCAAAGTGAGTGGCTCATTTCGACAGGGATTCTAAGTATGTAAAACAAAATAGGTTCGTGGTGCTGTCGGAAAAACGGTGGACGTCAATCCGTCGGACTTGTTTCATGCCGGACCCGACAACTGTGGCTATGTTAATCAACATGGGCTGTCACGCAAACACATCATGGCATCCGTGCAGGACAGTCTGAAACGCCTCCAACTTGACTACATCGACGTACTTCAATGTGAGCTGCTTCATTTCGATCCCAAATCCTCCTGGAATAAATTCCGCTCTCAGGTCATCGTTTCGACTACGACACACCCATTGCTGAAACGGTAATAATTATATTGGTGTTTCCGACGTCGGCTACTCATTTGCGTTGAGTAGATGCAGGCATTGCATGACGTGGTCAAAGCCGGACATGTCCGCTACCTCGGCATGAGCTCCTGCCACGCCTGGCAATGTATGCACAATTCAATGCATTTCGATTTCAGTTACCTGATTTATTTCCCAATTACCAGTCCACGTCATGCAAAGTCAGGCCACACTCCCCATATTCCTCAACTGTGCAACCATTGACGCCAGGATCAGACTACGCTATCACGCATAACCTCACGCCATTCATCTCGATGCAGAACCAGTACAGTCTCGTCTACCGTGAGGAGGAGCGCGAAATGATGCCCACGCTGAAGGCATGCGCCCTTCTTTTCTTGATCGCGCTCACCAGGCTAATTCCCACAGCACTTCGGTGTTGGTTCAATAACCTGGTCCTCCCTCGCGCGTGGCGCTCTCACCCGACCTGCAAAGCCCGACAGCGGAATGGCGCCGACTCTGCGCGAGACCACCGACGACATCCCCCCTGCGACGTATTTCCGCATCGGGGCCGGGACTAAGGACGTGGTGGATCGGTATGTCATCAAAACAAACAAAAAATGGGTGTCGCATTATACTGATTTGCGAGCAGCGTCGAGGAGTTGGCCAAGAAGCACGGTGTATCAATGTCGCAGGTTTCGTTGGCGTGGCTTATGGCAAAAGACGGTGAGAACGATGTGTGTGGTCGAATCTCAAATTTATTAATGAGGTTCCATAGGCGTGACAGCGCCGGTGGTGGGAACCACCTCGCTCGAGAAGCTGGATGATTTGATTGGTGAGACGAATGAATCAAATACTATCCTCTATAATTAACTGGCCGTGGTGGTAGGTGCGTTGGATGTCAAACTCACCCCAGAGGAGATGACCTACTTGGAAGCGCCGTATAAGTCGATGAACATTTTCCTTTACTGGTAGTTTTCGAGTTGTTGCTCGTACTTTACAATGGCCTCGACGGCGCAAAAATTAAGTTTGAACATGCGTTCCAAATCACGGTTTGTTGGTTTTATCTCGTGAACCTGGTAAGATATCACTCCTGGCCGTGAGGCCTTAGGTTACAAGCTCATGAGGAGCTCTACTGTAGGTACTGTATTTATACTAAAATACTAATTATTCCTGCATGTTCCGGCAAGTTCCATCGAGTTCTATATCAGTCAGCGACCTCGGCTTTGCCTCGGGCTTGTGCTGGATTGCTAATCTCCAACACGGTTGTCATCCTCGCATTATCGTGCCGGGTTCAGTTCCAGATCTGCAACCGAAGACGGCAAGCAGGTGATATAAAAGTTTGTAGTTTGTCCAACCAACAATGTTGTTGAGATAAGCCATTTGGCAGAACGAGAAAATGATGGAAGACGAGTTGTATTCTAGGACATCGTAGGTAGACCAAGACATAAAAATACAACGACGGCAGCCAGGGACAAGTAAACATTAGTGCATGTACTTTCTTGTACAATTATGGGTCCATTGATCAATCGATGTTTCTCCCAGATAGCAGCAAGAATGTCGCCACAACGCAAATCTCCAACAAACCGATCTGAATCGCCTCTGGGGTTAACTGTAGTGTGACTTCATGGTCGCCTTGAGACACCTGGGCATAGACCTGCGGTTGGCCTAGGCCGGCGGCACACAGCTGGGGTCGCATACAAGTTAGTGTTGAGTCGGCAATGCACGATAGCGGCGGCGTACGAAAATATAGTTGCCGCCTGGAACCCACACGAACATCTTTCCCTTAGCCTCCATCTTGCGATGGCTATAGACACCACAAAGCATGTGGGTATGTCACTATTCTCGAGAGCGCAGCAACGAACCTCCTGTTCTGCGCGAGCGACAGCCACTGCGAAGCGGAGCACTTGGCCAGGATACCCCGGATCTCCACCACCGGCTGGTCAAGCCACTCGATGACGGCCACCGGCTGGCTCGCGGCGTCGAAGAACACAGTGAATCCGACCGTGGGGGAGTCGGTCGTGATCCGGAAGTACACACGAGATTGCGGGCCGGTGACGGTGGAGTTCAGTATGCTCGGGTTGAAGGACGTGAAGGCGAAAGACAGCAGAGTCGGTGCCGGGACCGGAGTGGAAAACGGTAGCGCTCCGAAAATTGATGGCTGGGGAGGGAAGTTGCCCAAGGGAGCAGAGTTTGCTGGGTTTTGCCATCCACCCTGTGCGTAGGGATTCATCGTCTTGAATGTTCTAGGAATATTATCCTCTGTTGGCTGGGGAAGATGATATAGTAGTACTTTATACAAAGGCAGGGCGCTTGGGTCGGACGCACATTTCCCATGGTTCAATGAAAGCGAAAGGCAGTATCGGAAGAGGCATTACCGAGCCACGGAGGGCATACTGCCGCTTCCCGGACGGAACGCGGTACGTGGATAATGAACACAGGAAGATAACTGCTCACCAGGCGCCGTGGATTCACCGACCAGGAACGCAGTGCAGTAACATGTAGGGTCAGATGGAAACGCGGTGTCGACAACGACGATCAGCGTGAATCGACGGAAGATTTGATTAGAGCCACTGGGAGCGAGAGCCGAGCCGCGGAGGTCAGCTGAGGTCCCCACGTTTGGACTGGTATATTGAGGATGTTGGGAAATCCGACCACAAGTCTACCTGGGCCTGAGCTTTCAGAAGAGAAAAAAAAATCTTCAAAGCCTCTTGACGATGTGGCGAACCTATGGGAATTGACGGTCATGCCAGAGCACAAGGTTTATTGGAGGTCTTGCCAATGAGTGCGCTCGTTTCAAGGGGGTCTCGGGGAGCGAAAGTCTTGGAAGTTGGCAACGCAAGACGTCATTCGTCTATTCTGGGATCTGATGGTCTCCGGTTGTAGGATTAGACTGGTGCCACCTACCTAGCCACCCGACGCGGCCGTGTCTCGGTATACCGGACGCCGGACGGTCGGTGCAAGAGATCGTTATCACGATAAATTTACGAGATATAGGAATTAGTTTTGAATGCCTAGTGAATAAGATGAGTGCTCACTTGAATAGGTCACCGCAAATTCCATCTACTTACGGTCCATGCCGCATTAGGAAAAACACAATTATTTTGCGCAATGTTGAGTTGATCAGAATAGGTGCAAGATACATGCTGCGCCGGATTTCGATGGAGTCAATTCCTGAAGTGGTCAGATTGGGCTATCGTTCCTATAAGTCTCGAGCTCCTCCAGAACGAGATACGAGGGATGGGAGTCCGTCAAGACTGAGGTCCCTCGTCAAACCAATAAACACATCTTTTTCTCTCCAGAGCGCGCCTCGGAGGTTGGATTCCGTTGGGACAAAAGGTTATCCTCGCTGCAGTAGTAGTACGTCGACCGGAATATGCATGGCGGAGCCGCGTTGACTGATGGCCACAGGGTGACGGAAGAGAAGATTCGTACAGACTCGGATATAGATAGTTTCAAGCCTGTTGAGGTAGTAACGTTGGGCGAGTCACCACATGCTTCGGGTGTTGCGTGCACCGCATCGGAGCGCACCCAAAAGGGTCATCGGAGAGCAGGTCGCAGTTTAGTTGAAAGGGACTCGTCTCGAATACGAAAACCGGTGGGCCACGGAGCATGAAAAACTTGATCAGCATGACACACAACGAACCTGGGATGGGCTAGGACGGCTCTGGGTTTTGAATGGGACGGGCAAAGCCTGCGGAGGCGAGTGGGTGTCGCAAACTGGCGCCGTACAGGTTCTGGCAGCGGAAAGAAGTCTGGGTACGTCAGCAGTTTCGTCTCAGAGGATAATCAGTAAGATCTAGTGAGAGACAAGGCTGGAAAGGCAAAGTGAGAGCAAGCTAAAGTAGGCTAAAGTCCAAGCAAATGGGAGAAAAAGGAAAGGTGACAGATATCGCGGATCACGAAGCACAGCCACCGATCTGATTTGTTCGGTCCGTTTCAATCGGACGCCGGCCCGCCCTCCGAATGGGCGTTTCGACTTTGGTTCCGACTCTCACCTTGCTCTGAACCTTCTACACTCAAGCACACTCAACTATATAAATCCGATTTCGAGTGGACCACCACTTTTCTCCTCTAATAGCTCCGAGCTCTTTTCGAGGCATACTCCTCTCTTTCCTAGTATTTCAAGGACGATAAGAACCTATTTCGTTCTCTGTCGAAAGACGAGACCAGAATCGAGCTGGGCTTGGAGATATATCTTAGGAACAAGGAACAGGACATGCATCCCCTAAGACTAGGCCAAAAATCCCAAGGACAGCACACTCGCTAGCTGTGTTTTCGCTCGTTTCACCTGGATTCTTCTGCTCCGGAAGCATAACGGCGGAGAGCCAGTAGTAATTGTCGTGAACTACGCCCCAGCTTATCCTCAGCCTCTTCGTGGGCTGTCTGTCTGTTGTCGGTAGAGATGCGAACACAGCGACTGGGTCGTTGATGACTGTAGCGTACATTTGGACACTGGGTATGTAGGCACAGTACCTGCTTGTTCCTTATAGGAACCACAGTAATGCATCTCCCTTCCATCCTTTCCTGACCAAATCCGGCGGCGGAACCTTAGCAGCTAGATGGGGCCCGCAAAACCTTTAATACGACGCAGTACCGTATTTCTCGATACCTCCCAGGTTTTGGACCCGATACCAACTAATTATAATGAACTTGACGGAAGATAATGAGTTTTTAGATTGCTTTATGCACGCTGTGCCAGTGGAGCCCCAGTCTTGGTCTTAGACTGCTTGGCTGTTCACCCTGTTCTTCTAACCGAATCACAAAATATGTTCACGTTCAAGTTATATTTGATTAACCCATGGGACGTACAATTAATTACCGGTTTGAGACTTGGATGCCTCTAGATCCAGGAATGAGAAGAATCGGCGTAATAGAGGAGTTGGTGAAGGGAAAGAACCTAATCTCATTAGAGTCACTTCAAAGTTTAGGTTTGAAACAAGACTTTTTGAACGCATTAGGCTTGAGAAATGAACACTAAGTACGACTGCATTACTGGTCCACAAACCGGCATTCAGCCAGCACTCTCGATACCCATCAAAGTCGAAGACAAAAGACTGGTATCACGATTTCTAAGAGACTACGGGTGTCTCAGGGAAAAGACGGTTGTCGTTTTACCTCTATATTATATATAAGACACAGCAAATTTACTGAGCCTGTACGGCAAAAGATTCGCGCAGAATCTCGGTCCTCAATCCTGTGGTAGGCCCAAATTTTCAGCATGTTAATTCAAGCAATGGTAACACTAATGGTATAAAGTGGCTTGGGAATGCAATTTACCCTTGAGAACCAGAGCTACGGGTCATTCAAAGTCCCAAGATTTTGAGTTATTTCCTTATAAGGCAATAAAATCTGGCCAGATTCTGTTGCCGTACAGGCTCTTACTCCCACATAATAAAATAACATTGTACATCGCGCTTGCATTCAAGAATTGTACATACTAAGTATTATCGAGGAGCAAGATGAACTACATAGAAAGAAACGAGAAAGGCCATCGACGCAGTCCTTCTGGGTGCAGAGGCCCGCAGTGCTAATGAAGCGATTCATACTGTTCTTGTAGTTTCGTCAGCTGGTATTCTGCAAATCGGCGTCAGCAATCGATAAGACCTCGCATGAAAGAAAGAAATGCAGAACACTCACGGATAATTGGACTCTCTACAGCGTACATCCGCATCGTTGTGATCCCATTGAGCAAGTCCGATTCCAGCGCCGCTTCCTCCGCGCTCCGCGGTGGTAGCTGAACACCGAGACTCTGGCCCCACGCGTCGCGAAATTCCCGTGCGTTGCGCACCTCGTCCATCAGCACGTCACAGGCCAACGTACACAGAGAGCCCACAATGGGATGCGCAGTGGTCAACTCGGGAATTTGGGTGTCGCCGAGGCAAGCGATGATAGCGCTCGCGGCGAAGGCACATTGCTTTTGCGCCTCGGCATCGGTGGACGAGTACGAGCGGTGGAGCTTGATCACTGCGGCAGCGGTCATCGCGTGCGCTACCACAAGTGTGCGTGCAGCCGCAGGGTCGGCGTAGACTTTGTACAGCGGAGGGAGCATCTCCCAGAACTTGGTGATGCGCCCATCGAGCCAAGTGCAGGAAGCCATGTATGATGCGAATTCCTGTGGCTGTAGATCTGCGGAACTACATGTCAGAGAAAACAGAAGGGAGCAACTGATGGCAACGTACTAGGAGACCACTTTGAACCGAGGCGTGAGGCACGATGAAGAAGGACCGCAGCCTTCGCGTTGAGGGCGCAAACTGGGCCGGTGGATGGGGGATCTTCAGTAAGGAAATTCTTGACGGTCTCCTGTGTCTGGTACGTCGACAGCAGCCCAGCCGTGTAATCCGGGGTCTCAATCGGCCACGGCGTGTCGATATCCGCACTGGACGACTCTAGAATCGAGAAATTGATACTGGCGGTACTCAAAGCGGTATTCAAGCTGGTTTGCAGGCAAACGACTGCCCAAAACCCGCGGATGCGCTCACCTTCTTCCCCGGCGTTTTGCGGAGGGTTAGGATAGACTTCAAGGAGAACGGGGACTCCGAGAAGGGGAGGCGAGCTCGGCCGCGCGGACCGTATCTTGTGTAGTTGGTAGCCGAGCACAAGCGTCGCTGCACCATTGGCATGAAATTCGGCCTCGAGGAAATGTTTATTGCGGAACATGTACGTGGAAAGGAGTACATGCGCTTGGACGATGTGCATAACATGCATGGGACTGCTGCTTGCGGAAATCTCCATTGAAATCTGCTGCTGAGCACGTTTCAAGAATACCGGCTCGGAGGAACTGAGAGGTTGAGAGGGAGACAAATGGACGCCCCAGAGGTATACGACGGAAAGAAGAGCTGGGGACGGTCGCTGGACATCACCAAAGGGAAGTGGTAGCAGAGCTGAGTCTCGAAAGTGATCTAGATGCAAGAAGAACCCGAATTGAGTCGCGTGCGGAAGAAAAGAGTCTAGTCTGCGAGACGTGTCAGATATTATCAGGGCGAGAATTGAATGCTCACAGCATCTGAATCATAACTAGCGGAGGTTCCTATAAAGGGCTAAATAAGAGTGAGGACTGATATATTTGGTTTACCTGAAGGCCAAGATACGAATGTCCAGATGCAGACTGTGGAGATGATCGGGAGTCTTGGAATAACCGTTTAGTAGGATATATGGAATGCGATAGATATATTGGCATACCGGCTGACGATCCACTGAACGGAGAACTTAATCTCGAAGGCTCCATTGGCAACCCATGGACGTTCAGAGCAAGATGCGACGAACCCGGCAAGGATTCCAGTTCGTTAATGCGTGATTGCAGACGACTTACGGTATTTTCAAGTTCCATCGTGCGGGACGTCACATCCTGGAACTCGCAGGGATCGTCTTTCGGGATCCGTTTGCATGGGCCACACACTGGATGCTATAAGCTCGTAAACAACAGTGAACTGACACTAGATCGTTCAAGCTCACGATTCCGTCACATTTCTACGAAAATAGCCAAGAAATTCTGTTAGTGTACATTCTGAAATTTGACGCAGAGTGTGACTTGCAATTTTAAGATGCCTTCAGCCATAGTAAGTATTCGCGAATGTGCATCGGGCGTAACACATACCGGCAGTTGAGACAGGCCTTCCCCCTCCTTAACGGTTGACCGCGCGACTTTCCTCGCGTTTTATTGGAGTCGTCTCCGCTCATCTGGTACTTGGTATGCGTAACTTGTCCGAGTGTGTCCGACACGGCAGACCATCGCGGTATGCTTATAACATTGAACAGTCACGAGCCACGGAGTGGAAGGTGGGTCAGCACAAGAGCCTGTCATTAGCCATCCGCAGCAGCTGCAGTAAAAAAAGAGGGATTAGTCACGTGCATCAAACATTTGACAAACCACGTCTTCTTTTGGTCTTCTTTGCCCGCAGCGACCGTGATTCCACACACAGGCTGCTCCCGGCAACTTTGTTGCATATTCGAGTACTGCTGGCAGCAGACGAGTCATTGAGGGTGCGCAGGTGCACATAAGGAGGGATAACAACCAATACGGTACCTCGGCGACCGCCGTTGTTTTCGTTACCAACATATATCTGTTGTTGGACGCACTGCAGATAAGTTCAGCAGTCCTGTCGCCGACGTAGTGCTTGCCGCTAGCTTTCCCGCCTCAGCAACCCGCAGCAGACCGTTCAGCTTCCGTCGGTGGATAAAAATAGAGAGCGGCGCACCCACGCGCCGCTGCCCCAGCAAAATCCGGGAAACCAGAGGAAAATATTTCTGTGGGGGCTATAGTGAGTATCAGTTATTGTGGTGTGGACGACATGATTAATTTCGCGAATTATCCAACCGCAGCACTGGTCGGTAAGCCGATTACAAACGTTCCCGACATCAGTCTTTTAATGCCGTCTTCATCGCGGGAAATTGGGGACGTTGTACCGATCGAGCATTCGTTCTCGCTGTGGGTGTTGCGGACCGCTGGAAGGCTGACAGCCAGTGTATCTGCAGATATCTACACAGTATTAAGCAGTCAGATGCGGAGAGGCTACGCAGAGGCCAAGGCAGCTTACCGAAGTACTTTCATGTTGATCCCGTAATACCGCATCGGAGTTGCGGAGAAGGCCTGGACGTAGAGGCATAGGCGAAGAGTGTTGACTCATCTGCTTGCTAACAGCGTCCATGCACGTTGCGGACACCCGACGGGAAGAGGACCTACTCTCCGTGATCACCGAGCGTAAGAAGTCTAAGTCACAAATTGAAATGGCCTCCTGCGTTGAACCTATGTAGCTCGCATGCAACCTTTTGGGCCTCGTGGGATACAGAGATCTTTCCCGAACGCGCGGTTTGAAGAACGGATCACAGCAATTGATGGGATAAGTCCTGTCGCAGAATGGCATCAGCTTCGTGGAATGAAGGGAAACATATTGAACGCGGATGGTAGCGTGCAGAGAGATCGACGCGAATGCGCAGCTGGGAAGGAAGCGGAGGAAGATATCAATAAACACTGGAGACACGGTAAACTTGTCGCCGTTCATCTAGACTATCATGCCTCTCACTACTTTCAACGACAGGAATGAAGAACCCAACCTAACTGTGCGGGTGACTGGAAAAAGCATGGAAGACCATCGATGAAATGAGTCGAAAAAGAAATCCTATACGCACACTGTTTTCTCGAGTCTTTCTTGACACTCGATACACTCGTGCCCCCCCGCCGATGTCTTTGCTTTGAGTCAATTCGAGACAGGAAAAACTGAAAGAAAATCATTTGTGAGCGGGGGTGTGTTACTTTCAGAGGGAGTTTGGGGAGCCCTGCCGTGTCTTCGTTGCGGATGACGGCTACTTAGTCCTCGAACCAATACGGGGCGAAATAAGACGAAAATAACCCCCAGAGGCGCGATCAAAGTCAGCAATGGGTTGAAACGCCACTGACCGATGGAATCGCGCGGGATACGAGCGGGAAGGACGCGGCAACGCAACGGCAACGGTGGTGAAAGAAAAGAACTGCGGGTCACGCTTGACTCGTGACAGATCAATAAGGCCAAACAAAAGCCAAACATTGTTCGATTTGACAAAAGAAATGTGTGCGCAATCTCTCGGGCCTCTGAATATGAATCGATTATATGTAACGTGAAAAATCATGCTCGAGTGAGCAGCTGCCACCTAAGAAAGCTTGTGAGGTTCAAAACTGGCAACCTGCAAGTCTCAAGATCCGGCGGTTGCGATTTCGATTACAGTAATACGGTGTTTTATATATCCTGTTTCGCGACCAACTTCAGACCCTATTTCGACCCCAAATTGGCTCCAGCTTGGGCCATCATTTATCGCGATTTGATCCCGGGAAGCGCAATGGGCGGGCCAAATCGAGCGGGCGAAGTTGGAACATGAAGTTGGGGCCCAAGTTGGATGGCAAATCATGGTTCGGAGCACGATTTGACATCCAGCTTCGAGTTCTGAACTATTTCATGTTCCAACTTCGCGCGAAGTTGGGCACGAAGTTGGGTCCCAAGTTGGGCTCGAAATAGGATATTTGAAACACCCTGACGGATACATTTAAATCGATGTACCAAAGTTTCAGATTATCGGAAATGGCAAGAGTTTACAGAAAGTGAGGGAGCTTCAACGTGAAACGAAAACATCAAGAAATCCCCTTCAGTTTGGCCGGATTCGGAATTAATGGGGGGATGCGATGTCGGGGTTGAAATTACGTCCAACTCCTTGTGGATGCGGAACAGGTTTGGTCGTCGCTCGAGAATGAAAATGTGGCGCCGCTACCCGCTACTTTATAATGTCTCACAGTGCCGGCACCAACGGAGTCTGATCTGCTTCATCGATCTACAATTAGTAGTACAAATGAATGTACGCGAGCATGAATTTGTGCTACCTCCGAGCACGAATCCAAGTTCCAGGGTTCTCTTCCTGTCCCGCTCTACCAACACACGATTATTCGAAATAATCCCGGGATCCCAAATGGGCCAGCATCATTAATATTCGGACTCTGTGCGGTAGTACCATCAAGCGCGTTCGCAACGGTGGATCCGGGCCACGCCATGCCGCGTCTACCTACATGGGTATAAGTAATAAATCCCGGCGGGGTACGACGCTCAGAAGGGGCCCCGGTGTACATCATCATAAAGAAAGATGAACGTTTACGACGTCGATCCGCTTGGTCTTTCAAATATAAACGTAAGTCGTGCTTCCGTCAGATGCACAACTTTGGGTGGGCATTTGAACAGATTCTGGGGTAACGCAGCCAGATGCGACGAAGAAAACCGCGGGACGTGGGTTGGTGGAGAAGATTTTGGGGAAGTGGTTACTCCGAGGCATCGGATAGCAGCGTTGCATCAGTTACCATTTACCGAGGTGCCTTCTCCTTGGATATGTTTTTTATTATTCCCGAGGGGCTGACCTGGCCTTCAGGTTTGTGATACTGACGGGCGGTACTATTTGCACCGGGATTCCGAATTTTCTTATTCTCCCTGGTGCGACTACTTCAAGTCGTTGGGTTGTCAGGTCCCAGATACTGACCACCTGATTGCTCATCATCAATCTCTCGATCAGCTGAAGGTCACAATTTGGGTATAGTGTCGGACGTATTCATCTCATCAAGACTATTGTGGGTTAACACCCTTTCTACGTCGCCAATCTTACGCCATGGTATTACTAAGTATTACCCTTGGGGCCCCGACGTCAAGGCACCAACCAGCGACCACCTCAGATTCATGTTGGATTCATGAGCAACTTGATCTGATCTACACCACGCCCTTGACAATTCGTCAGATACGAGCTTCATCTTGAAGTGTCTGTCAATACGAGAGACTTGGCAAGGCTTACGAGGAGAAACCGATTGCCTCTTGAAGACACATCTGCCAGCTCTCTACGTCCTGTCTGATCGCCCTTGCAAAAGGTATAAATAGGGTCGGAACACTTGTCAGAGATGCCGGTGATGGCGCCACGGCTGTTTCAACTCACTCCCAAAAGGGTGTAGTTCGAATGGTGATGTGCATTTAAATCGTCTACCCCGCCCCGAAACCTCTGTACTCCCCCAAGGTGCTGAATCTTCGGCTCAGAAAATGCCACGAAATGCAGCGACTTGTGTATTTGGGGCAATATTCGTGGCATCACTCTTCCTCAGCGCGGAATCCGGTGCCACCCCCACGATAGACCTTGGCTATGCGAAGTACCAAGGATCGGTCGACACATCCACCAATATAACGACCTTCTTGGGAATCAGATATGCTGCGAGCCCAACTGGTTAGCCGCGCGTGGAGTTTTGCGCTCAGAATCTAACGCGAGCACAGGCGACTTGCGCTTCAGAGCGCCCCAGGCTCCCAAACCCGTCGCCGGTGTCATCCAGGCCACTGCACAGCCCGACCAATGTTTTCAGGCTGCGCAGGGGACTTCTTCCACTAATCCACTGCGAGCGCGTGAAGTTAACACCGTTTCCTCGGAGGATTGTCTGTTTCTGAGGTCAGATTTTCATGCTCGAAAGCATCCCTTAATGAACAGGTTTACAGTGTGTCCCTTCCAAGCAATGCGCAAGGAGTTCCGTACGGCTCACTTCCGGTCCTTGTTTGGATTCATGGCGGAGGGTGCGTATGTCCTGTGCAGTTCATCTTTCTGCTCATCTCAGCAGCGTGCTCGAGCAGATATCTCTTTGGCTCTTCTAGCCAGTACCGGGGAACCGACCTTGTCAAGGAAAGCAACAGAGGTCTTGTGGTCGTTGTTATACAATACCGCCTGGGTGTATTCGGTAAGGGCTTGAAGTGCATTCCCTATTTCAATATTTTACTATGCATCATATTTCAGGTTTCCTTCCAGGTACAGAGGTCAAAAAGAACGGAACATTAAATGCCGGATTACGTAGGAACTATATTCCATCTCGCTGTAGCCGTGCTGACTTGTTAATGTCGCAGTCGATCAGCAGTTCGCTCTGCGCTGGGTGAATCAACACGTAAGTCGTTACGTTCTTAGTCATTGAAAAATCTATCGGAGCTGACGGGTCTGTCAAGATTTCCAAGTTCGGCGGTGATCCTGAGAAAGTCACCATCTGGGGCGAATCTGCCGGTGCGACAGCTTTCCCCCGCTCTTTATTGCTTTAAGTAAATTATATTTTGATAGGCGCCGGCTCTGTGATACAGCACATTGTCGCGAACAATGGGAAGACAACGCCTCCGCTTTTCAGAGGGGCTATTACGAGCTCCACATTCTTACCTCCTCAGTACCAATATAATGACCGCATCCCTGAAGTAAGCGGGATCCCTCTTCATCCCAGCACTGTCCTGATCTCCAACCCAGTTATTGTACAGTGAAGTTGTGTCACAGACAAAGTAAAAACTCAGAATTCAAATCACCTCCCCTTCCTGAACCTTGAATAGCTGCACCACCGCCGCATCTTCGATTGCCTGCCTGAGAGCAGCAGATGCAAATGCATTGGAGACTGCCAACTTGAACATAAATGCCGCCGGATTTTTTGGAACCTTCGTTATGGTTCCCGTAGTGGACGGAGAGTTCATCACGCAGCGACCTACATTGTCTCTTGCGCAAGGCAAAGTGAACGGGGTAGGTTTTTGAATTTATTCGCCGTGGACCAAAATTAAACAATCAATTGTAGGATGCCCTTCTCTCCGTAACCAATGCGTTTGAAGGCACCATTTTTGTGGACCAAACTGCCCCGGCCAATGCGACCCAATATGCATTCAATCTGTTCCCCGACTTCGGTTCAAAGCAAGCTGATCAAGTCGGCGCACTGTATGCTAATTTAGGCACACAGTTGTTCCAGACAAACGCTATTCAGGGAGAATGTTCGTTCAGTGCCCATTAATGTGCAAACAAGACCGTTGATAATTTCTTTTTAGCGATATTCATTTGTCCCACGTACTACTTGCTCCGTGCCTTTGCTGGGCGTTCGTTCAAGGTCAGTTAGATGTGGAATCCTACATGCTGTTGTCTTTGACACTTCAGTTTCAGGGCGAATTTGCTGTTCCACCAGCTCTGCATTCATTTGACCTTGTTTACTACTTTCCCTCTATCTTGATCGACGATCCCGCAGACGGTTTCCCAATCGTCAACAACACGGCACTCATCGACGCATTCGCAGAGTCGTTCACATCCTTCGCCATTTCGCTGGATCCCAATATCAAAGTCAGTCCCACAATCACACCCAAGTGGAACAAGTACGATGTCGGGAACACCGAGATGCTGTTCAACGTAACGGCAAATGATAGCCCAGTCGTAAAGCCTACGACGACTTCGAACGATCTTTTGAAGCGTTGCCAGTACGTCGATCTGTGCTCCAGTCATTCACCCCCGTTGACCATTTTACCTCTCAGATTCTGGGATAGTGTTACCAATCTCACAGCCCAGTAGTGATACGAAAGTTTGTTGCAATCTCTTTTATCAGTTCTTTATCGTACTCCTTTATAATCCATGTTACTTGAATTGAAGATCAAATTGATGGCATCACTGACTCGCAAGGCCCCGAGAGTCCCGAAGTTGACTTGAACTGACTATACCGCCACCTGCAAAGCAACCTCAATAATGCATGGTCCGTGCACATTTGGTTCCTATAAATTCAGCGACTTCATCAGACAGTTCTCTATCCTTGTGCAGGGGCGCAATCTGTCGTCAGTGAGGTAGTAATACCGAGACACAGTCTTTGCTGGTTTAAAATTACCTTCCACCCTCGTCTGCGTATACCGCAGCAATTTTTGGAACATTATGGATACTTCTTGATCTGGTGATGATGCCATGGATGGTATCGGAAGATCTTGGAGTACTGTATAGGAAGAAGTTTAGCTGCCGAGTGTTCGGAAATTTTCATGGGGACTGGACGTTATATTATTTTTGATATTCGTCTTTCAATTATTTATCATCTGTACCAACATTTTTTCTGCCTCAACTACCTTAGAAGAGCGGGAAAGCCCAGCGTACTAACGGCCATACTCGAGGGGCGCAGCCGACGAGGCTTTCCCGAGCATGCGATTGACGTGCGACTCGGATCGTCTGGGTCCCGATCCATACAGACCGAGAATAATAACGACTGTAAAAGACCCGCATTGAGATGCAATCAAGGCGCGTTTCAACAAGCGAGGTACGAGCTTCGAGTTGAAGCGTCTGTCTAGGAGAGACTACGTTGATGCGCCTGCACGTCGCATCAGCGACCAAACAACCAACCAAGAACTTCTTTCTTTCCACACGCGTCCAGGACTGCGGAGAGAATCGACTGCCCCAACATTCTGCTTGTTCTTCTTCTTGGCCCAAGCTGGCCTCAACTCGGCCCTAATGGCGCCCCGGCTTGGTTCGCGCCGCCGCGCGGCATCGCGACGCGTAACTTACACTCCTCGATTGTCGTGGATATCTTCTGGATCCGTAGTACGTGTAAGTACTCTTGTGTTATAGTCTTCTCCGCACGCCATGACAATAGCTGATGTGTGTCTCGACACTGTCCATTATTCCCATTTCACGCATGCAGCTATGGCTACCAAGCTGCTCGCGCCCGTGTCCGACGGTGTTCAAGGTAGATCCGCATGAATCCGTAGAACTCATTATCCCCACTTGCCACACCAACAAATTAGCGGAATACCCCATTCTTCAAAATCCCTTGCCGTTTTGCGGTGCCCAAAAAATTTAACACCTTCAGTGGAGGGGAGAAAAGCAATTATTTTGCCCTATTCCAACTGAATGCAATATACAAACCAGCGAAAATCTTGACGCATTTCCACATTGCGGTGACCCATTCCTCCGCTGCGACGAGTCTGAAGTTAACCTCAGCAAATGCGTACCCACCTTCACGTTTTGCTCTCAGCGTGTCATCTTTGACTTCGATTTTCCTTTGCGTCTTCTGTTTTTTTTTTTCACGAGGATGAACGGCAATCTTTCACCGGCGTG
Source organism: Mycena epipterygia (assembly GCA_029281465.1). Taxonomy (NCBI): domain Eukaryota; kingdom Fungi; phylum Basidiomycota; class Agaricomycetes; order Agaricales; family Mycenaceae; genus Mycena; species Mycena epipterygia. The sequence goes on along the minus strand of JARJCQ010000137.1, from coordinate 19,920 downwards.
AGCGAACCAAAGCGGCTCTATCTCTCCGACGAGGGAATTCCTCGCCGCCTCACCGATAACACCTCCGGAATCAATATATATATAACCTCGGCTGTCGGGGGTGGAAATAGAAATCCGTGGATTGATCATGGGGGTCCACAGCATTTTGGGTGGCATATAAGTTCGACGCAACTCCTACCCATCTTTATCAGTGTCTCTCTCTCCTTATCTCACGAACATGACCGTCCGCGAGCTCCTGGCCACTCTCTTCATCCTAGTCGGGGTATCAGTAGGTGGCATGGTTGTGCATGAGAGGCGTCTGGCCCCACCCGCCGGATTCATCAGCCAAGGTGTGGCACCTGCTAATGATCTCCTCATCCTTCGTATTGCTTTGGCTTCCAACAATATCACCGGTCTGGAGGAGAGGCTCATGTCCCTTTCTACCCCCGGGAGCTCTCAATTCCGACAGTGGCTGTCGATGCAAGAGGTGAGCTTTTTTTGTTCAATGGCCAATAAATATATATTGATGTGGATAAAGGTGAAAGCCTTCGTCCAACCGTCGCCAGAAACGCTGTCTACCTTTGACGGGTTCGCATCTGCGAACGGCCTCCAGCCCACCGTCATATCGCCGAACGGGGATTGGGTTTCCATCTCCCTCCCAGTCTCCCAGGCAAACAAACTCTTCGCTGCTCAGTTTGAAGTTTTCACGCACCCAGCTATGACGGGTACAATCACGCGAACGCTGTCTGTGTCTCTTCCGGCAGAGCTGGTTGGGCACGTCGATGTCATCCATCCAACTACCGAATTTTCACAGCCCGAGGCCCGCCTTGCATTCGCGAGCTCAAACCTAGATAAGCGCGAGCCAGCGGCATCTTGCAACTCAAGCGCCGGCGGTTCCGTGACTCCGACTTGTTTGCAGGAACTCTACGAGATCCCTACTACTCCGGCCACCGAAAAGACCAATGCCATTCTCGTCACCGGGTACCAATTCCAGTTTGCGCAGAATGATTCTCTCTCGGTCCGTGATTTAGTGAGCGACTGGTGGTACAGAGACAGGATTGAATATTCATACTCAGGCTTTCCTTGCACTGTTTCGACCTGATATATCTTCGAATGCGACGTTCACTCTGTTGAGTGTCGATGGGGGAGAAGACCCGCAAGGACCGTTCGACGGCGGAGAAGAAGCGAACCTTGACGTGGAGTATGTTGCGGGTCAGTTTCCTGTGTCTAGTTATAGTGGGGTACTCAATCCAGAACAGGCATTGCAACCGAGGTCCCCATACAATTCCTATCAGTGGGCATAGGCGAAAATGATTTGGCTACAAGTTTTTTAGACACGAACACTTTCCTCGACGGCGTTGAAAACCCCCCTTCGGTCATGACGACATCCTACTCCTCCACCGAATCGGACGTTGGAACCAGTATGGCAACGTTAGTATTTGAGTCCTCTGCTTGCATTTTCATCTTTATTAAAATGAGTTTATAGCAAGGTTTGTAACGGATACATGGCCCTTTCCGCACGGGGCATTTCAGTCGTGTTCGCTTCTGGGGATGTATGCAACTTAACCCCAGTCATGTACCCGCGGAACACTAACGTGCTATAGGGCGGAGTGCGCGGAAACCATGACGATACCAGTGTCTGCAACAACACCGTATTCATGCCTGTGTTCCCCGCTTCCTGTCCTTTCGTAACCGCAGTAGGAGCGACGCAAGGCTTCGGACCTGAAGTGGCTACAAATTTCACTGGCGGCAGTTTTTCGAACATTTTCCCCTCTCCATCTTACCAGACGGCAGCAGTCGACAGCTTCCTCCAGACTCTCCCATCCAATTTTTCCGGGACTTTTAATCAGACCGGCCGCGGTTATCCCGATGTTTCCCTGCAAGGATTGAACTTTGAGATTGTGTCTGGGGGCGAAACAGCCCTCACTTCAGGAACTAGCGCGTCCTCGCCGACTTTTGCCGCAATCATTGCCCTGATCAATGACCGTCTCATTGCTGCAGGGAAGCCCGTCCTCGGATTTCTTAACCCGTTCATATATTCGACGGCATCGACCGCGTTTACCGATATCACTACTGGCCACAACGCGGGCTTTATCTGTCCAGCCTCCTCAGTAAGTTTGCCTTTAAATCAGTTTAATAGGAGCGCCAGCTGATGGCAGCCACAATTAGGTAGCTTTCGATGCAGCGGTTGGATGGGATCCACTTAGTAAGCTCCTTGATGACCTATATACGCTTTGCGTGTCTGACTTTGACGAACTAGCTGGTTTTGGCACACCTCTATTCACCCAGCTCCTCGATGCCGCAATGGCATAAACCTAATGATACACAGCAGAAATTAGCACAGTCTTGTGTATTGAAAATCAGTATTCTTGAACCCACGTTTCTCCGTCTAGAAAATCTAGTCAGTGGTTAGATAGGGTGGAGTTGTTGAGGATATTAAGTGGAGGGGTTGTACACTCCGAGTGCTGCTGTATGCAGTCTCAGGAAGAGCGAACCTTTGAGATCTTGAGTCGAGGTGAGAGTTGGGTGAGAGCAAGAGCCATCGGCCGATGATCTGACGGCATAATCGGGGTGTTAACACTTGTCAATAACGACATCGACTTTCCTTTCAACTTTTCGTCCCAGCAGCTGGATTGTCTGCATTCGCCAGGTGGTTTCTGTCATTCACCTCGGCCGAAATCTCGTTCGTTCGCTTGAAGATGTTCATCCTCCCGGCACAGTCCCCGTCCCCGCTGGCACTCTCCGCCGCAACGCCCTCCGCGCTCGGCTTAGTCTCTCGTAAACAGACACTTTAACATTCGACGCTCGTACCTCGCGTGTTAAAGGCTCAGCCCGCTCGTGCTCCTCGCCTCGATCCTCCTGCTCGACCTCGCCCGCCCTGTCCTCCTCCGCCCCCACTCGCCGCTCGCCCTTCCGCTCGCCGTCGCAGAGAAGAAGCCGTTACCCGTGCTGGCGCCGATGGTGTGGGTGCTCCCGCTGAACCTCTCGTGGGAGACCCTGCCGGTGGACGTCCCGCTCATGTATGTGCTACAGTCTTGGGCCTATGGGGTGTGGTGCTGATGGTAGGAATGCAATACCGGCGATATACGACTCGGAGCCGCAGATGCCCGTGTCGATGGCGAAGATGATTATGAGTCGCCATGTGAGTGTCTTTACTGTCTTTGCTCCCATCCCCGCCCCCGTCCTGCGTACCCTTCCTGCATACCCCTACTTCCTTCTCGTTTCGCTCCCGTGCGCTCCACTCTGCGTCCCTCCTCTCATCGCTCTATTCTCTCGATAAGCCCATCTATCATGATGCCACTTTCCATCTTTCTAAATTCCATCTTACCACATACCCATCGCCGCTTGTTATCGCTACATTCCATTCCCCACGTCGCCGCCATCATGCACTCATCTTACCACATCCCTGGCTCCGCTCTCGCCCATCTCTCCCGTTCCTTTCGCTCGCGGTGGTGAAGACATGACATCACACCACTTTTGCGCTCCACCCGCTTTCCTCCCTTTCCCCCATCATCCGCCTACTGTATTCCTGTCGCTGTCTTTCCTTTTCTTTCAGTCTCTTCTACGCTCCCACCCACGCTCCCCCCTTCCTTCGTCCCTTAGCTCTCACTAACCTCTTTCCCTCACAGACCTACCGCGTCCCCTCCCGACTGCGCTCACCGCCCCGCTTACCGTGAGACGCGGCGAAATCGCCAAACAAGGCAAGAAATTCAATAAACTAACAAGAATGACGAACGATGATAGGCCAAGACCGACTGAATCCCTTCATTAATACGGCGAAATCAAGGAGAAGGACGTTGACTTACAGCCAGCGCAGCGCCCTATTGCCCGCATTTTTCAGACACTTTTCTCATCGTTAATTCTCGCAGTACAATAATTTGCGGTTTTCTGAAAAAAGAAGTCTGGATTGATTTCCTATATAAAAACGGTATATAGCTTGAAAGTACTCGCGAAAGCGACTCATCCTAATATATTGGTTAACCTACATTCGTATGGATTGGGCCCGCGCGTTGGTACACAAGTTGGTTTGGCATATGCACTATGATTCTATTGCGCCGCGTTTACACAAATTAAGTACGGTAAACATACAGACCCAGCATTCAACATCACACATCGTGATGACCTCGATAATCCGGCTTCCGCGGTTCGTTATGATTAACCTCCAACAACGGCACTCTCACCGTGGTTCCCTCACTCCTAGTCCCACTCGCACGCTCATCGCTAAAGTTCTTCGTCATCCCCACGCGCACTATGACCATCATCGGGACGATGTTCTGCGGTAGGAACAATGGGGTCAGACCTTGTCGAGCCTGGACGGAGTAGATGTGGACAAACGCACCACGACCTGGGCGAGCGCACCCCACGATATGTTGTACAAGGGCTGCCAATACCGAGAACATGTAAGGAGGGTCAGTACATGGGCAGAAGCAGCGCACCGAGAACTCCTGCCCGGTGTTGAGGGTGACCATGTAGATAAGGACGACGATGACGTATAACAGGCTGGACTCGCAGCTGTGAGTGTGTCAGCTCGTTCAGTTTCAAGCGGTGGTTGAAATTAAACGCACACAATTGCGATAATAGCGTTATATCGCCGGTTGGCACCGGCGCCGAACAGCACGGTGGCCTCTCGACCCGCATGCCATATACGCCCCGCTATGAACATAGTTTGTGGGGAGATTGACTTGCGATTCTACAGAAGGGCTCACCGGTGAGACCGAGCAGGACGAAGTTCGTCGCCAGGGCCATGGGATACGGGACGGTGATCAGAGCGTTGGTGTTGGCAAACGTGGCGACGTATCCCACGGCTGTGGGTTCTCAGTCAGCGGGAGGGGCCAGGGGCGTCGATAACTTACTCATAGTCGCTAGAATGAGGAATGCAGGGATTGTGATGATGACTTTCGAATAAGGCGAGGCACCCCAGATGACGGCGCAGCGGTAGAGCTAGAGAGCGGGAGGGTACGGTTATTGGATGGGATGAAGGAATGACAGGGGAGAGACGAACGAAAAGACAATCGGCCAGCGCGCTATATGCAGTCAGGGTGAACAGCAATACAACTTTAATCGGAGCACACATACTTGTTTGTGACAGTTGCTGCTTCGCGCACGGTGTACAGGTTGACCCACGCCTGCTCCGTGCTTCGAGGTACGGTGCCGGTTTCAATGGTAGTTTCCACTATGTTTGTGAATAACACAGCTAGGTACACATCAATGATGACCTGCGCGAGCGCAAAGAGGACAAATATCACGGAGAGCGGGAGGAAAATGTAGCGTGACGCGAAGGTCTTGGTTTGAACCAGGAAATAGACGGCCAAAGAAAAAAGGAGGAGGCATATCCCTGTCCACCGGGCGGGGTTAGAGATTAAGGTGCAAGGCAAGATTGGGCTGACCGTTGAAGAATAGGGAGGCCTGGGCATTGAGCGGGTCAGCTGCACTGAAACGCGTACGCCGGGTACTATGGCACGGGTAGCGACGTACCGCCGCCGTGTAGAACTGGGATTTCAGTCCCAGGTAAAGAGTTGCGGTATCCGCAGCAGAGGACATCGTGGACGAGTGGTGGGCCGGATGTCCAGCGTCGGAATCTTGAGGTGTTTTGCAAGGCGACTGAAAGATTGGCGCCAACGCGGCGTGACGTTGGGCGGTGATCGATGATCTGCGCTCCTTGATTTCTCGTAAGTATAATGTATATAAAGCGGGTAGGGCCGACGAGCGACACGGCCCGCTACCATTTTCTTGTCAATCCGACTCACAGCTTCAAGTCGTAATAATTCAGGCAAAATATTTTTTGAACGTGGCCCAAAGCTCGCTCGGTTGACGCTTCCGTGTCGACCTGACAGCTCCCATTGGGCCGCATATGAACGTAGTACAACTGAACTTCAAGCAAAGCTCCATCCGTGACAAGTTCAATTTTACATTGGGACGGAGAACCTGCAGTCAATTTCTGCAGTTAAACTTAAATTTAAGCCCAACAAGCAAGGGAGGGGCTACTTTTTCTAAGGATCTGTATATGAGAGAACAAGTTGAAGCTAGATGTAGAAAGAGAATTTCTTTAAAAGAAAGGCTAAGCAGCGCAGTTATGATATTTCGACCTCGCTTCCTGGCCCTCCTAGGTACATACAACTGCATCAGCATAAGCATGATTATTCACTCCGCCAGGCAATCATCGCCGTGAGCAACGGCCGTGGGCAAGCCGAAAGATTCTGGCGTGCAGGAAATGTGCTTACGCAAACAGAGATGACGAAAATGTGATGGTCCGCCAAAAGTCACTTTAATTGGGACATATATAAGAACCCGTACCTAAAGGTAGCGGGAATAGGTATTTTAAGGAGATCCCTGTACATGTTTGTGGTCGGGATGGTCGAGGTTATGTAATCGACTTCGCGGCAGGGCAATCACGGAAGGGCTCCGTCGATTTCGTATTTTTGTGTCTGTGGTTGACGCAAGAGGTCTCCGATCTCTGGATCTGACCCACCATCAACAACACGTGATTTGATCGCATGCGAGCCCAAATGAGAGCGGAGGAGAGCAAGGAGGGGGAAATAAATTTTACAGAGCATGTGTTTAGACATTGAACACCGATTATATGTCTGAGAGAGTAGGTGGATTTTTTTCCAAGCAGAGAACTGCTTCAGACTCGGTATTACCGGATTTACGTCCCGATTAGGTTGTATGTTCTTTCATGCAGTACGTCTCATCCTACCCTACAGAACCTCTTTTTAGTGAATGTAGAGGCCGTAATTTGTCGATTCTACTATTTCCTAGACCTACAGACACATCCACGACGTGTGCAAGCTCGAATACTGTGGGCTTGTTTGTTGCCAAATATTTGGGAGGGGGGGGGTCATCACGTGTTGTTGATGGTGGGTGAGATCCAGAGATCGGAGACCTCTTGGGTTGACGCTATTCCGCTTTTGAATTGGTGTGCGGGAGAACTCGGAGTTACAGCCGTTTCGAAAATAGTATACGGGTTGTGATGCTGTGGTGCTCCTTCATTTGTGCTTACCGCTGTTTGCAGCCGCATCGTCGGCTAAGCTCGGTTAAGCTCGGCTAAGCCCCAGCTCCACCTCTGCAAATTCGCGTTGTGCCTGCCTCGTTGGCTGCTGGCTTGCTTTCAGCGGTGATTTTGAATAACTAAAGGGAAAGAGACTCAAGGAAGTGCAAGCCAAAGTTTTGAGAGCCCATTGGTTGTTTTCGAGGAGTGGCCAGAGTTGGGCCAGAGATGCTGTCACAAACAAATGTCAGCAAAAACGAGTGAGCACCACACCATCAAAACCCGTATACTATTTTCGAAACGGCTGTAATCGCCGCCAAGGGGCTACCGATCCCCGAAAAAAACACCCAAGGTCGGAATATGTTTTTCAGAGGTTTGGTAGACCCTCCCCCCTACGTAAGCCAACACGTGCCATCAAATTGCCTTTTTGGGAGGTCGCAAATTTCCAGAAACCGCTCCCAGGTCATCCAGACACCACAGGGAGCTGCATATACCATACCGAACATATTTCAGGTTAATTCCAGCTGCTTCCAGACTCTTCAGGGCAAATTTAGGTGAACTCGCCAGGGTGGCTGAGATCATCACGTGAATGATATGATGTGACATGATTCAACTCAGTGAAGCTGATTTGGCGAAAAAGGGCTCATATATTGGCGGGGTAGAGCTGAACAAGGTCTGAGCTCCCAAGGAGCATGTTGAAAACTTTCCTTCAGCTAGTGTTGATCAAGTTTGCCGGTAAATATTTCCATTTTTTTCTTCTATTTTTCTGTGCATTTCAACGAGTTTTGAAACAGGTATGAGATACATTTTTCAGCACCCAGAGGGACCCCCCCCCTCCTCCTAATTAGGAAATTCCTTATCATGGTAGCCCCTTGATCGCCGCTCTCCATTCCTCGCACACATTGAATTCAAACATATACACGGTTATTTATGAAGATATGACTATCGGGACTTGACCCGACGATGGCCTCATCGCTGTAATTTAATATACCATCTGCACCGATCGCTCAGGAATAAACGCGAAGGGCTCTTATTATTACCCGACGCGGCCAGACTATACATGGCCACGGTCTTCAACATCTAGCGGTGTCTTGTGCGCGGCCCAATGTAAAGACGATGAAGACCAGGTGCGAACAGTACCAAGAACCCTCCGGATGAATAACGCTGGAATCCGGCCACGAACACGGAAGCAGCGGGAGAAGCGGGCAAGGTGGTACAATCTTACCATGTGTCCATGAATTGAAATTATCGTATTGGATTCTTACTCGTGTGTTCATCTCCATCTGCCTTCCTTAGAAGTTTCTCAACTGGTGATACAGAGAACAAGGAACTGCGAGTACAGCTTAGTATGAACCGCCTCGGAGTTTGAAAAAAAAACACGCGGTAACCATCCACTCCATCAGCGTACGCGCGAAAAAGGCTTGTAAAAGAAAAGCCCTACCTATTACTTGCCTGGCTCATAATTCAGGGAAAAATCACTGCACTCTCATGAATATCCTGCAAGGTGAATGGGCCAAAAGAGGGACCTTTTTGTGTTCCAAATTCGGTTAACGGAAGCCCATCAAATATTTGAAACTCCGAGGCAGTTCGTACTAAGCCGTACTCGTAGCTCCAAGCCTAGTTGTTTTTGGATCTAGCATTTAGCACGGAAGACTTGCAGGATGTCATGCCAAACACGTTCAAGAGCGAATGGAATATTTCAACTCGACTTGAATTCTTTTTGGGACAAAGGAACACAGCCCCTGATGAATCATGAAACATATGCAAACATGATCTCGCCCGCTTTGCTCCCGCCACATCCGAGTCCTCTCACCAAACGCAACAAGGAATGGATCTAGTGGTCCACCAGCTTTTAAATGTCACTCTAACTGGTCCAAATCTATTCCTACCTTCCGAGCTTTGGCTGGATATCTTGTCTCACCTAGAAACGCGCGATCTGTGCGCGACAACGTTTGCGTCCCGCGAACTCAGATGGTTGGCACAATTCTTGCTGTTCAGGTCTTTCGTCTTCACAATGGAGCGTCGATTCTCTGCGGGAGACTTCAATCGTCTTCGGTCGAGACTCGCATTTTTTGCTTCCCCGCGCATTGCACCGGCCGTGCGCTCATGCACAATCCTAGGCGGGCGCAATAATTCGGCAGTCTATGTGACTGAAATCCTTGATGCCCTCCCGAAATTTATCAACCTCAGACTGCTTGCGCTTCAGTATGTGCGCATGTCATTTCTAGCCGTTGCAGGGATCAGGAGGGCGACGGTGGATAACCGATTGTCGCTCTCGCTGGTGTCGTGCATGACGGATTTCCTGCCATCAATTCCCGGAACCATTCAGCTGGATAAATTTGCCCTACACAATGATCACATCGCCCAATTCCCCCATGACAATCGGTGGCTCACAGTGCTAAACCTCCGCGTATTGCGTGTGCTCAACCTCGCACGGCCACACTCGACGACATCGTTCATAGTGGCCCTCGGAGGCATCCAGCTGCCTGCGTTAGAGGTGCTGGAACTACATGTGAAGGGATTAGATGCCGTGACTGAGGAGGAATTCATCTCCTCCTTGTCCTCCTTCCCTACCCTCCGGACCCTCAGCTTGCACCCTCCTCTCTGGCCCAATCCATATACCCAATCCTCGGCGTATTGCACCGGTCGGCGCATCGTACACCTCAAGCTCTACGTTAGTGTCAACCACATGGCCTGCGATAGGTCTGAGTTGATCGTACAACTCCCCGCTATTGGGTGTCAGTCTCCCGCCCTTGCGTCCCTGGAGCTGCGCGCGGCCTGTCCCACTACCGAACTCTCCAAAACGATTGCCGCGACATTCGTAGAACTTAAATCGCTGCGAATTGTCGTTCCATACTACGGCGCATCAGCGATCCCTGTGCCAGATTTTCATGTGCGTGCTTCGCGATGGCTGCGTGCCCTGATAGAAACTGATCATTTTCTGGTGTTTAGGGCATCGTTAACTCGATCGAAGCGCTCTTCTTGCCTTCGCGCCTCGAGATTCTGTACCTCGCATTCCGACACCGGATAGACATCCGGGAATGGGCGTTGCCGCTGTCCAAAAACGAGAAAACGGAGATTGTGATTAGGGAGCTCGGGGAACGATACCCTACGCTAAGACAGATTAGCCTTTGCTGCAGCCTCACATATACTAATGAGCTGCAAGGAACGACGGTGTGGCGTTGGACTCGGGACAAAGCCGATCAGCGGGGCGGGACAATTACATCACGACGTTCGATAGAGTGCGAGTACATTGACATCCGGGAGCCGACGCTGTATACGAATTCTGTGGTGACAAATGCTGCCGCAGACACGCTCGAAGACGAATGGCTTGATGCTACCCGAGAACACAGAGGACTCTTTGCGAACTCATTGTAATTGCTTTCTGTCTTTGAAATTTCCAGCCCTTTATGGACCTTCGCTCACCCTGGTTAAACGGCATGGATCAAATACGTGTTCGTGTCCATCTTCCGAGTGGCTCGGCACGATTATAACACAGGTCGCACGCCACGCATTCGATCTTCCTCCTCTTTCCGACATGACTTCCCTTTCCCCGCAAAAGCTCACAACATTCAAGCCCCCTACTATTGCGCTCAAAGACGTGCACGCCGCCGTCCCGCGGCACCTTTTCGTGCGCTCGACGATGTGGAGCCTGTATTACATCGTGCGCCACTGCGCAGTTACTCTGCTTTTCTTCTTCCTCGCAGCGCACATCCCCGCAGAGGGAAGCGTACTCGTTCGTGTGGTCTTTTGGCCAGCGTACGGCGTGTGGCAGGGGTTTTCATTTGCAGGCATCTGGTGTCTCGGTGCGTATCCACTTTCAATCGCCTTGAACTCCTGACCGAGCGTTCCAGGGCACGAGGTGCATTCCGCGTCATGTTGCATTTCTTTCACCGCTTAATCTCACATCGTAGGCTGGTCATGATGCACTGTCTCCGCATGCACCCGTCAACGCCGCACTGGGCCTGCTCCTGCACACCTTTGTCCTAACGCCCTTCTATGCGTGGCGCTCAACTCACCGCGCGCACCACGTACGTCGCTTCGCTTCGCTGTCTACTGAGTATGCTTATATATATATATACAGAAGGCTACCAATAACCTGGATCGAGACGAGACATACTTGCGTGCGCGTTCAGACATCCAATGTCCATTTGTGTGCTCCGGCTCATCGTTAGTATTCCAGCACCCACCCGCAGCGACTTGCACCTCCCAGACACCGAGGTTGCCGCGCCCGCGGACTATATACACGCCCTCGGGGAGACGCCCGCATTTACGCTTTTCAAGCTCGTCGTGCGGCAGTTCCTGTGCGCTTCGAACCACTTCGATGCACCACTAAACACTAAAAGATTGCGAACCAGGGGATTCCAATTGTACCTCATGTGCGTCGGCCAGGCTTCCCTTATCTCCATCGAAGTAGGATTAACGTAGATTAATTCCCCGCGCCAGTCATAATCGGAAGGGAAACAGGCGATATCCGCCTTGGACGAGCGTCAGTACCGTTCGATGTATCCTCTGCTACTTATCGTATTTTCCCCGCATAGCACTATAGACCTTCATCCGCCCTGTTCCGGCCCGAGCAGCGTGCGTCTTCAACATTTGTTTCTCTGACCGTTCCGATAAACGAGTGAGCAGGGGCGTCGATCATCCTCTCGAATATCGCCATCGGCGCAATGCTAGCCCTCCTCGGGCTTTACGCGCAGAAGGCGGGCTGGTCGGCGCTCGCAAAATTCTACATACTACCCTGGCTGGTAAGTCCCCGTCCCGATCTCTCCAAATTGGTGAAATCACGCCTAAATTAATTATTTTCGTCCCCAAGGTCGCGCACAACTGGTAATCACGCGGCTTCCCGTGTAACGCCAACAAGTAAAGCTCAATTAACGTGCCAGGATCGTGACCATAACCTATCTCCAACACGCCGCGCCGAGCGTGCCGTACTACCGCGCGCCCGCCTGGACTTTCACGCGCGGGGCGCTCGCGACGGTCGACAGACCACTCTTCGGCTGGGTGGGGCGCTTTTTATTGCACCATGTATGTTCGCCTCTGTTGTGTTGCATGCGTATTGTTGAATTCGTGTAGATTGGCAGCGACCATGTCGCACACCATTTCTTTAGCAGCGTGCCTTTCTGTCAGTTCCTTGGCCTGGCCCACACATAATGGTGAAGTAGAAATACTGATGGAAAACCCAGATAACTTGCCTAAGGTGACGAAGGCAATAAAGCCAGTGCTGGGGGAGTACTACCAGTACGACGACACGGTGAGTGGCCATTGTGTATTTGACTGCCATAGCGAAGCTCTTACAATTTTTGTTGGTTCCTTGCAGCCGGCCCTCATTGCACTCTGGCGCGCCTTCACGCAGTGCACGTTTATTGAGGACGACGGGGAGATCGTCTTTTTCAAAAATCGGGCCGGGAAGCTTGCTGCTGAGGAGAAGGAGATATGACGTCTCAGTTTCGTCTTGAAGTACGAAAACGGTTTTTTTTCCTTCAGAAAAACTGGTTCTTCATGTGTATATTGAATATGACTTTTATCCAAGACCTTATGTTCAGATATACATTCCAAGAGCACCTGTTCACATAGAAAATTATCCAACTTTTAGTCCCACCACCTTTCCATACCCTCCCAATTTGCGCGCTTTCTTGACATACGCAGTAAAATAAAACTCGACAAAGAGCAGCAGGTAGCTGGAGAGGATGAACGCGCCAACGGAAGCCGCAAAAGGGGTGATTGAACATGTTTTGTGGGTGGCCGAGAAATGCGACACCGTCGATGCCGAAACTGTTTAATGCGGTGCGGTGAGAGCAGGCTGGTGAATTACAGGCGAGAGACGCACGCACTGTGGAGCCCACTACCAAGAATTGCGTGATTTGTAGGGCAGTTAAATGCTTCTTCCACTAGTACAAAGGCGTAAGCATCGCAGAGGAGGGGTTACTGAGTGAATTGGTTCTGACTGAAGGTTGGTATCCGTTGGAGGTGATGAAGTAGTAATAATCTACATCAGTGTTGAGGTGGTGTGAATGCATTTTGAATGAGTGGAAGACGCACAGAGAATGACGTGGACAAATAGGTTCCCAGTTATCGCGACCCAAGACTTCAATCTGGGGTTATCAATGTGTTCAAGTCCAGAGAAATTCAGCTTACCATTGCGCTTCTATCCCTCAGCTGCACGTAGCAGAGGAAAATTGTGGACGAATGGTGGTAGACATGCAGGAATCCTGACGGACACTGTGAATACGCACGGGTGTGTCTCGTTGAATTACTCACTCAGCTTTTTTTTTGAGAGCACGAGGAAGACCGTGTCCAACAGCTCGACATACTTCAACGTATAGTTGAACCTGTACCATGTGAGTCACATCATTAATACCCCATAGACACAAGACACACTCACCTATAATACAGCTCCAATTTCTGAGAGAATAATCAGATGTGTACGGTGAGAGAGCGAACTGAAAAAAACCTCGGTCCACGACTCCTCGGCACATATTGCGTCCACAATTCCCACCCGACGAAGTAACGGGCGGAGTTCCTCGAGCATACGAACCAGCAGCAGCAGACTCACCCCACTCATGGTGATATTATAAGCCTGCATGAGCCGCCTTGGGTGCCAAGGCGCGCGTTTCTTCATAATTGCCTGCGTTGAGAATATCAGCAGCAAGTAGGTGCACAGTGCAGCGACGACTGCTGAAGTTGACCCCAGCGGTATTGGCATGATCAACGGTAGGAGGAAGTGGGCAAGTGGAGTGTCGTTCGTCCCAACCATGAGGGTGAATTTCGTGGGGATGATATCCAGTTTAAAGCGACCCGCCACGTATCCGTTCTCCAGGCGAATAACAGTATTTCGGGTCTGACAACTTTCGCTTCCGCGGGTCGACGACTCGGACTCTGTCTGCAACTAATTACTAGTTTCAGCCTTAGATGAAGACTGGCTTGACTGATGGCGTGGCCCAAACTCAATCTGACTCGCCTGACCCGATTTTGTAGTTCGACAACGGCCCGATATGAGCGAGGCAAATGAGGAAAGCTTGAGAGGCCACGGATTTTCCCCGAATTCAACATTCATTTGACAGACCTTGTCGTGAAACTGAGACGCTGTTCTCAACGGAAGGTTGAATTTTTGTTAACAAGACAAGGAGAGACGTATGGGACGTCGCCCAGTAGGGTATTCGCTATTGTTTCACACCATTATTAGTGTACTTCCTCTTCGAGATCTTTGACAATTACCCAGAGCACATTCGGGCATTCCGGGTACATGCCACGGATCCTATTCGTCTGCGAGCGAGGTATATAACTGCATGAGCACCTCCAACTATGAACACCCTCCTTTTCTGCAATGGTCAAAGTTCTCCTCCTGGTATCTTTTGTGTCTTTGGCAACGTCGGGGCTGTCGCTCTTCCAAGCTCGACCTCGCAATGCAGATGAAATGTTCAGCATCCTGAAGACAGGAGGGTCTGTTTTCATCTCCAAGATGAATGCAGTGGACGAAGCCATCACCAGCCTCAATTCGAATTCCAATGTATTCGATCTTATGGTTCGTCATCCCGTTTCAACCCCATGGCAGCAGAATGAACTAGCTTCAAGACCCTGCATCAAGCGACATCCGAGTGTCAGCAGGCATTGGCGTCTTTGATTTACTACACAAAGCTACAGGTAGACATGGCTGACCACTATATTCTTCATTCATTCATTGGCGATGTTTTATAGGCTTCTATGCCATACGAAGACCGCTCCGGAGAAATTCTTCTGGCCAACCTCGAGGCCTATAATTCAGCCGCCACCAATGTCTTCCGCGACTTTAGACTTAAGAAGGAATGCATCCAGGGTAATCATAGCTGTCTGTTCTGGAAAGCCAAGTTACACTTCATCTTTCACGCAGATATTTATCCCGCGGCTCTCCACAAAGCGTGCGATGAGATCCGCTGGGGCAGAAAAGTCGGAGGAGAGTTCATTGATACGATAAGGATGGCTGTCCCAGTCAGTGTTCATTTAATAACTTCTGTTGGTGTTCTAAATGCTAGGCCTACATAGACTGAAATTGCCCAGAAGGCATCAGCTGTGATGAATGCTATCTTCGCCAAGATGGACACCACCTTGAAGGAGTGTCCTGCAGATATCGTCGGCGTATCTGGTTTTGAGCTTTAGACTTGAGGATATTTTACGGCTGTATGCATCGAATAATTGTCCATTACATCATATTTTTCGGATCAGGTTCCCAGAAAAATGAAGCGAAATCAAATGACAGTGATCTCAGTGAACAATCGCGCCGAAAGAGCCGAAGCCACACCCATCAATCAACTGATACGGCCATGCTCTCGCTAGGCCGATACGTGCCGATACGCTCGCTGGCAGGGTAGGTAGGTAGGTAGGTAGAATTACACGGCACGGTCCCGCTTAGGAACGCCGGTTTCAGGAAGTATCAAATGAAGCGAAATCAAAATTTGCCTGAAAAGGGAAGTGGCGTTGTGGCTGTGTTCGGATGCTAGGTGCCGATCAGGTGATGGCCACGTTCCTCCTCGCATCATGACATTCACGCCCATTTCCCTCTCCAGCCTCAAGACGATCAAGAACACGGTCATAGGCAACCCTTCGGCAAAGATTCAGCTTGCCCAGGATGAGGCTTTAGTCCACGCGTGAGCCAGAGCTGTGCCCCCTCAGCCCACATACCCCTCTCACCTTTTTCTCGCAGACTTGTGCAATGCCTGAACGACCCTCCGCCCACGGATCCAGCGGAAGAGGACGTTCGGATCGAGGCGGCCCATGTCATTGCTTCGATATCCTATGGTTGTGGTCTTGCACGTTGGAAAGTCGCCCGATGTATTGACTTTCTCTAGGATCCGAGGCAGTGCTGGGGACCTTGCTGCGGTGCGATGCTCCCCGAGCATTTTTGTATGCCATCTCCAAGTTCACTCCCGACGATGGGCCAGCTCTACGCTCCGCATTCTCGCGCGGACTCCGCGCCCTGGCCATTGCCATCGCGGATACGGTGGGCCCTTCGCAATGGGGTCTCCGGGAGGAACGGTCAGCAATAAAAAATGACGCAGAGGCGGCGCTCGATTCTATATTCCAGGTATGAATCAATTCCTTTCCGTTTGGGGTAGCTCAACCCCATCCAGATAGAATCTCTGGATCTGTACCTCCCGCTGCTCGTCGACCCAGCGCCCCAAACGCGCATCTCTATCGCGCAGCTGATCGGATTCTCTGTGCGCACTGCCGAACATCGGAATGCCGTGGCGACGTGGTTGCCTCCGGACGATAGGTTGAAGGAGGTCAAGACAAAACGCGGATGGGAGAAGACTGCCGCGAACGCCAACGCTCCTACCCGGCAGGGTGGCTGGGTGTGTCGGAATCTAACCGCACTCATCCATAGCAGGGATGGGAAGGTTGGCCTTTTCAGTTTCTATGTGTTCAAATATTCTTACGTGTCTTCCTAAGCTGCAAGAAGCTGCTCTATGGGGCCTCGCGACAATCGCGAAGGACAACGCGTCAGTCGCAACCGTCCTCAGTAAACCGCCCACGGATCGTGACGGTAAACCATCTCGAATATCTTGGTTATGTGCTGATGATTTGGACCAGGTGCCTCCCTCCTCGCTTTCGTCCTTACGCTCGCAAAGTCCCGGTCAACGGACACCCAGTTGGCGGCGTGTTTATGGTACTCTTGTTTTAATGTTCGTTTCCTGCATCTAATCCTCCTCTGCGCAGTGCAACGAGCATCATCCGTTCCACGTCCGTCTCGCAGTCCGCGCACTCCCTCCCGCCCGCCGACGACACCTCCGCGCGCACGGTCATGAACGTCATTAACCGCATCGTTTCTTCGCCTACTGAACCACTGCCGAGCCGAACAAAAGCTTGCTTTATCTTGTGTATGTCAACCAAGACATTTATTTATGTCTTGTGTGCGGTGCTGACGCGAAGACAGACTACCTGGTGACGGACCACGTCGCATTATCCTTCTCCGCCTTCGACCGCGGCTGCCTCATCAAGCTCGCCGCCGTCCTCCGGGACATCACTCCCTCTTTGCCACCCGCCGAATGGGAAGAAGATGAGCCAGAAAGCGTCGCCGCCCTGCGCGAGGTATGCTCCCCCTCGTCTTCTTTCTGTCATGCCAACTTCACCACAGGGTGCCCTCACCGTGATCGCGGCGATCTCGCTTTTCGACAACACCGTCCGCCGGGCGGTGACGGACGACCTGCGCCTGCTCCCGCCGATCCACGCGGCGCTCGCGGCACGCCACGTCGGTGTGCGCTACGCCGCGTGCCAGTGCGTGCGCGCGCTGAGCCGCGCGGTTGCCGTGCTGAGGACGAACATCGTCGACAGCGGCCTGGGCATGGCCGTGTTCCAGATCTTCAAAAAGGACGCGGGTGAAGATCGCCGTGTGACCGCTGCGGCGCTCGCGGCGGTGTGCAATATTGTGAACGAGTTTTCGCCGTTAAGACCGGTGAGTGTGAATTTGGGTTGATGCTTGTTGGTCTCGTGGTGTTCACTGCGTGTAGTTACAATTTGTCGCTTGGTTGATTTTCATTTCCTTCCGTCGCGCGTCTGAGGCGTTAGCTGACTTGATTTTTCCGTCTAGATATACCTCGATCTCGGCCTCATGCCGCGGCTCGTACAACTCCTCGGCGGCGGTGATGCCACGCTGCGCCTGAGTGCGCTGTGGGCCGTTAAAAATCTGCTCAGCAAGACGAGCGGCGAGACCAAGCGCGATGTCATGCAATGTCTCGGGTGGACCCGATTGACCGAGTAAGTGTAGTGGTTTTTTGGTTCAACTTCCTACCTCAATATTAATTTTAAACTCCTAATTCCGTTCAGACTCCTCGACGACGCAGACACCGCAGTGCAGGAACAGGCGCTCCACCTCGTGCGCAACCTCGCGGAAAACGAGGCCGGCATCGAGATGATCTTCCGCGAAATGGGTGATGGCATCCTCCTCCAGCGCCTCACCGAGGCCCTCGGCGAGGACGACGACGACGTAGTGCTCCAGGTACGCATCTCCTCCCTTCCTCACTAACTCGGCTCCCTCTTACACCATCCGCCCATTCTCCAGGCAACCTACGTCCTCGCGAACCTCTCCAACGGCGCCGCGGCCTTCCAGGCGCACCTCCTCGCGTCCGCACCGCTGCTCGCCGCGCTGCGGCGCGTGCTCGCAGACCGCGCGCCGCACATCCGGCGCCCCGCGGTGTCCGCCGTGCTCGAGCTCGCGCGCACGAGCACGGCGGCGCGGCGCGCGCTGGGGGACGCGGGCGTGGGGGCGACGCTGCGCCAGATGAGCGCGGGGTACCATGCGGGGACGGTGGGCCGGGAGGCGGTGGGTGGCGGGGGCGGGCAGCGTGGGACGGCGATGGACGACGATAAGGATGTGATTGAACAGGCGCGGATGGCGCTCGATTGGCTGGAGCATGGGGAGGCGTATCGGTAGATTTATGTAGAAGTAGATCTGGGTGGTGGTTGCTTCTTTCGGTTTCGTTTTCTTTGCTACATATTTTTGTCGCTGTCGTTCTTTTGCTTTATATGGGTGCATAAACGTGGCTCCATCGTCCACAGAGTTTTCGGCGGCATCGAGAACACTGGTAACAAAGGCCGAGGAGAATGGCGGGGATACCAAAGGCCGGAGCGAGATTGAGAACTTTAAAGTCGTGACCTTTGCACAACTTGTATCCGTCCGGGACCTGACGTGATACTTAGCCAGCCGTCGAGAGACGTTGGCTAGATAGACATCAGGATTGCTATGATACGGGTGCGAATGTGATCAATCTCGTATTTGGTGCTGAGGTTGAGAAGAGCGGAAAGCGTGTCCAGTCCATCGATTGGATGATTCGTGATATGTCTAGTCGTGGTGGTAAGTTCGTAAAAAAAATTGATGTGAACGAAAGGGGAAAACTATACATTTTGCGCAGAAGAATGGACAAATAATAGGGTCATTCAACAGTTGCCATTTTTGTATTCCCACCGTTTTCACCCCGGTATTTTTCCCCTTTTCAATTTAGAGATGCAAAAAGGGTTAAAAAGAGGGGGGGGGCAAAGCCGCAAAACCGCATAAAAACCAACAAAAAATGGAACAAAAAAGGGCTGAAAAAAAAGTGAACTGTGAACACCCTGGTTTGCAGCTCCATTTTTCGTCCCGTTTTCGCTCCCGTTTTGGACATTGCTACCACTCCGCAGACTCTAGTAAACACATCCCAATATTCAAGGAACTCTCGAGAATCCTTAGGTAACTTTTCTGAAATCTCTCGATCTCCACAAAATTTAAAGCAACCAGGAACAAGAAAAATGGCGCAAAAAAAGGAGCAGAAAAAGGGCCATAAAAAGGGAATCGTGAGCGACCCTAATGTGTCCCTGAAAATTGGGGATTGCGCCGCCAGGATCCTGCGATGAGCGCCGCGGGAAAGCGTTTTTTCCGTGCGCCGAAAGACCCTTTCTCGACATCCAAGACCTTTGATTGGGCCGGAACAAACAAAGGCCGCATCAATCACGTACGCGTCGCCCACGTTACCACTACCATGATCTTATCATGCTATGTTCTCGTCCTTGTTACCTCAAGCTCTTAAATGGCGCTGCTTATTCGACTCGCCGGTCAGATCCAAATCGCCCGCCTGTCCAAATCCCTGACGAATTATCTGGCGGAAGACTTGGAGACCCATGCTATTTAGGAGCTTCAGTTCAAAACGAATTTTTTGGCTTCCCCATCCCGAAGCCAGTTTGCGCTTATCTGTGTCAAGTAGTGTTAGAAGTACAAGATTTACTCAGTAGAAATACACGTGATTGCGGTACTATATAACACCTGCGGTCGATCGTACGTCTTATCGACTTACGCTCGGTCGCAGGTGAGTAAAATAGCTATCTCTTTAATTTATCGACTTACGCTCGGTCGCAGACACTCTGCGTTTCACAGGTTATGGGCCTTGATTATTAAACGCAGTTGAACCTCGAAATTCGTTTTTCAGTACCCTCGACATACGACATGT